>BQNB010134146.1:0-14638 GCA_026074375.1 Tanacetum coccineum | reverse complement strand
AGTCAGCGGATAGTAACTGTACTGGCTCACTCTTTACCATTCTATTAGTATAAATACTCATAGTGTGTAAGTCTACGGACATCGAGCAGCAAGCATACGGGAATCTGGTACTTCGGTATTGGAGGACTTAAAGGCTTTGAGCTAGAAAACCTGTCAAGAAGGTTCTTTATTGAATCTATCTGATCACAGGTGCAGTATTTATACTGTATGGTAATCGACTCACCATGTTTCTGAAACAAAGAGTTGACTACTCCAGAGCAAACGGCTACTGGTAAAGAGATATCAAATCCATTCCTAGCTGATAGTTTGCTAAAAACTATATTGTTCATACTCAAAGGTTTGAAGACATCAAGAAAACTAAGTAAATGAAGCTTCCGCACCTCTGAAATCAAAGTCTTCTTCAAAATGTTAAAGATCTAAAGAATTAAAGAAGAAAGATCATAAAAGCTTTCATGATTACAGCAAGTATGAGTATGTCAGACTAAAGTTCAGCATATGGCAAAACCAAGAAAATATCACATATACTTCAAGCAAATCAGAGATCAAGATCGAACGTTAAAGATTGGATTACAGGTGAAGCATATGAAAATCAAGTGATGAACCGCAAAGACAATGAGCTAATATACTATGAATTCAAATATGTACGCTACGAAGGGGGAGATTGTTAGAAACATAATTTCACAGTCTAACAAGTGAAGCTCAGTCGTGAAGAAAATTGGCATTTCATAGCTCGATAGTTAGTTAATTAATTATAATGTTTTAATGATGTAAATAGGCCAAGATACAAAAAGCCTAGATAAAGCCCACAAAGGTTGATCCTCTTTAGAGTATAAATACTCTATATTTTTCTCATTATTAGGTTAGCTAGTCAATATTACTTTTAGGGTTTCTATCCACCAAATTGTTCTTTTTCCATTTTTCAATCAATCCTTATTTAATTTAATCTCTTGATTCTACATATCATTGTTAAAGATTATGATTGAATGATCATGGAACCTACACATAAGAAGGTAGTTAGGATTCCACTACAACATGACGAAGTGCTTAGAGTCTTAGGAGAATGGACAATTGAGAAGTTGAGACATCTCATGAGTGCAAAAGCCAAAGAACAGAAACTGGAAGACATTGTCGTAGTTAGAAACTTCTCCGAGGTATTTCCCGACGACCTATTAGGATTACCCCCTTCCTAAGAAATCGAATTTTGTATCGACTTAATCCATGGAGCAATACTGGTCGCGAATTCGCCTTATCTCTTGGCGCCCTTTGAAATGGAGGAGTTGTCAAGTCAACTCAGCGAATTCTAGGACAAGGGTTTCATTCGTCCAAGTTCATCGCCATGGGGAGCACCGATATTATTTTTCAAAAAGAAGGACAATTCTTTTAGGATTTGTATCGACTCTAGAGAGTTGAATAAGTTGACCATCAAGAACTGTTATCCCCTCCCAAGAATAGACGACCTATTCAATCAACTACAAGGAGCACAATATTTCTTTAAGATAGACATTCGGTATGGATACCATCAGCTAAGAGTGTACGAGGACAACATTCCAAAGACTGCATTTAGAACCCTATATGGACATTTTGAGTTCACAGTAATGCCCTTTGGTTTGATGAATGCACTAGCGATATTCATAGACTAGATGAACCAAGTATGTAGACCCTACCTAGACAAGTTTGTGATCGTATTCATATATGACATTTTGATTTACTCCAAGACAAAGGAAGAACATGAAACGCATCTAGGGTTAATCTTAGAACTGCTTAAGAAGGAGAAACTATACACAAAGTTTTCTAAGTGCAAATTATGGTTGTAAGAAGTGCAGTTCCTTGGGCATGTGATTAACGGTGATGGCATTCATGTAGACCCCAGCAATATTGAAGCTGTTAAGAATTAGGAAGCCCTAGAACTCCATCAGAAGTCCGTTCATTCTTAGGTTTAGCAGGTTATTACCGGTGATTCATCAAAAATTTCTCTAAGATTGCCAAATCACTTACAATCTTGACTCAGAAGAGCAAGATGTATGATTAGGGTGAGGAACAGGAGAGGGCATTTTAGACTTTGAAGAATAAGTTATGTAATGCACCTGTTTATGCTTTCCTTGATGGACCAAAAGACTTTGTAGTATACTATGATGTGTTGTGTCAAGGACTAGGGTGCGTACTGATGCAAAGGGGTAAGGTGATTGCATATGCCTCTAGATAGTTAAAGATCCATGAAAAGAATTACACCACCCATGATTTAGAATTGGGTGCAGTTGTATTTGCTCTTAAGATCTAGAGATGCTACTTGTATGGGATGAAGAGAGTCAGTTATATCGACCATAAAAGTCTCCAGCATATTTTCAATCAGAAAGAACTAAACATATGCCAACGTTGTTGGATAGAGCTTTTCAGCGACTATGACCGTGAAATTTGCTGCCATCCTAGTAAGGCGAACATAGTAAGCGATGCACCAAGTAGAAACAAGAGAATTAAGCCTAAGAGAGTTCGGGCTATGAACATGACCATTCGGTCGAGATTAAGGTTAAGATACTAGAGGCTCAAAGTGAAGCATCTGAGGCTGTCGATGCACCAACAGAAATGCTGCAAGGGCTAGATGAGCAGATGAAATATAGGATTGGTGGAGCATTATATTACTTGGATCGAATATTAGTTCCTATGACAGGTGATGTAAGAACCATGGTAATGTACGAAGCCCATAAGTCAAAGTACTCAGTACATCTAGGAGCCGATAAGATATACTATGACCTTAAGGACATGTACTGGTGTCCAGGGATGAAGAAAGATGTAGCCTTGTATGTTAGCAAGTGCTTGACTTGTTCAAAGGTTAAGGCTGAACATGCAACATCAACCTGAGATCCTCGAGTGGAAATAGGAGAGAATAGCCATGGATTTTATCACGAAATTGCCAAGGACCAGTAGTGGGCATGATTCAATCTGGGTCATTATGGACCGATTAACTAAGTCCGCTCATTTTCTACCTATGCATAAAGACTATAAGATGGATAGACTAGCTAGGCTATACCTCAATCAAATTGTAGCAAGGAACGGTGTGCCAATCTTGATAATCTCTGATCGTGATGGTCGCTTTACATTACGATTTTGGCAGTCTATGCAAGAGGCATTAAGAACACAATTGGACATGAGTGCGGCTTACCATTCACAAACCGATGGCAGAGCGAGCGTGCTATTTAGACCTTAGAGGACATGCTCAGAGCATGCGTCCTTGACTTCGGGGGAAGTTAGGATGTTCATTTTCCATTGGTTGAATTCTAATACAATAATAGCTATCATTCTATTATTAGGTGTGCACCATTTAAAGCACTCTATGAGAGAAAGTGCCGCTCACCTATCCTATAGGCAGAAGCTGGATAAGGATAATTAATAGGACCTGAAATTGGGCAAGAAGCTACTGAGGAGATCTCGCAGATCAAAGATAGGCTTAGGGCTGCACGTGATCGTCAAAAAAACTATGCAGACAAGAGAAGGAAACCTTAAGAATTCAATGTAGGTGATCATGTCCTGCTCAAAGTATCGCCTTAGAATGGTGTGGTACGCTTTGGGAAGAAAGGAAAATTAGCACGTAAGTTTGTTGGACCATTTGAGATCACTAAGAGGATCGGTCTAGTGGCCTATCGATTAAGACTACCTCAAGAGCAAAACGGTGTTCATGACACGTTTCACGTGTCAAACCTCAAGAAATGTTTAGCTGACCCAACTCTATAGATACCTTTAGAGGAAATCTAAGTTTATGCCAAGATAAACTTTGTGGAAGAGCCTGTAGAAATCCTAGAGCATGAAATCAAGAAGTTGACGTAGAGTAGGATCTCTATCGTTAAGGTTTGATGGAATTCGAAACGAGGGCCTGAATTCACATGGGAACTTAAGGATCAGATGAAACTCAAATACCCACACCTTTTTAACTCTAGTACTAATTGAATTTCAGGGCGAAATTCCTTTTAAGGGGGATAGACTGTAACCTTTGAAAATTTCTAGACTGTTAGTTTTCTGTCAAATTCTCAGTTTTATTGACTTTTACTGTTTTCGTCAGGATCAGTGACCGCGATAATGGCAGTCAATTATTATTTTAATAATTTAATGGTTCTATTATTTCTAGAATTATTTCATTTAAATGCTTATGTCTATATTTGATTGATTTCCGGGAGGTTTGTCCCGCAAACGGCTTAAAATGTCAAACAACGCGTTCCGGCATGTCCGTTTATAGTCCATATTAATTCGAAAACAGTTTATGACTATAAAGTTGATTTCTTTAATATTTAAAGACTAACTAAACATATTTTTACATTCGTAAAAATTACAAGAACTTTCGGGTCACGTTTTAAATCATGAACAAAGAACGATAGCTAACTCGACAAGAGACAAAACAACCAAAAACCCTCCTAGGATGTGATGACATAAAATAATGTTACTTTTATAGCATCATTTATCCCAAGTAAACTATCCACTTTTATATAGCTATTGCAAGAATTTTTACTTAATTGCTTAAAGTTGTTAATTGCAGTAATTATGGAGTACATTGTGAAGACAAGCTAAAAGGCGCACATTTGGAGCTTAAATGATGATATTTGAAGATTGCTTATTTCTGACTACATACTTCGTATCCAGCAAAGAAGATACGGCGTATCAGCGACTGGACTTCACAAGAAAATGCGTTTGTTCAATACCCAATACGACGTATTCCACTGAATACATACGCCGTATCCAGCTGGTCAAACAATCAAAGATCCTGCATTAAATTTGATTAGAGACAATTATTACTGATTGATTATGAACGTAGCGCGCACTCCAAGGGATTCACCCCTATATGCCGTATTGACCTTACTAAATACGGCGTATCCACTCAATTTTAGAGACTATAAATAGAAGACTCAAAAATGAGTTTTCGGTGTGCAAAATCATATTCTCTATACCATAAACATAAAAGTTGATTTTCTGAAGAGACGAAGAGCAGCCAAGGTCAAGCATCAAACCTAATTCCATAGAAGACACCGTGTAATTCCTATACTCTTGTAATCATTCGATTTTTGGTATTGTTTGTTAACTCGGTTAGTTTACCTTGGTTATTTGATTACACTTGTATTGTTACAATGGTTATGGGCTAATACCCTTGGGCATTAGCCATCTTAATGAAGATTCAATGTTTGGTTTGTTTAATCTCGATTTCTTAATTTATCGTTGATTGTTTAATTATGTTTATCACCTCATACTTGTCTATGTGCTTGAATATGCGACCTATCATTCAACTGGGTCTTGTAAGACTGACCAAGTGATCTAGATACTAGGATAGCTCTCCATATCGTGTTTTCTATATCTGGACCAATAGGATCACAAATAATGTCCTATCTTTGGCTCTAGATTAGTAAGCTTAGTTGGACTAGCAGGTGACCCTTCGACCCAACGAGTACGTTCTTAATCAATTGGTAAAGACTTGGACATTGAACTATCAGTACATAAAATACCGTCAAGCAGTAAGTGGGTAAAGTCCCGATGGGCTAGGGTTTAACAAGATCACCATTGCTTTAATCCCTAAGATAGATTATAATTAAACTAAAGGATGCTTTATGTGGATGCGTTAATTGTGACAGGATTCAACGTGTCTAGGTCTTAGGATGATGTACCGCCTAATTCTTAAGAATGATATGCCGCCTCGAAATAAGCACTCATTGCACTAAACAAACTAACTAGCATTTAATCGGATTTAAAATGGCTAATACAGTTTTCTATCATTTGGCTTGTACCACTCTTTTATCTTCAGATTATCTTCTTGTGTGATTATTGTGTATTGAATTGATTTTAGTCACCACTAAACCTGTGCCAGTCTCTTAGGCTGAAACCCCCCTTATCATTAAAACTAGGTTTAGCATAGGTTTAACATTAATTAGAAATAACAAGTAATTAGAATTAAATAGTCTAATTAGATTAATTAAAATACTGATAGAATATAAGGTTAACTTTCTCGATCTTAGTGTCCGACACCCTACTTACCACGAAGCTCCATTTTGACCAGGTACACTGCCCGTTAAAGTGTTGTTTTAGGTTAATTCGGTTAAATATAAATTTAAAACTTGGTAATCAATAAAATACAACCTCACAACGACACATCAAGTTTTTGGAGTCGTTGCTGGAGAGTGAAAATTGTTTAATCTTTATTCTTATTAGTATTTTTAACCTTTAGCTAGGAGTAATTTAATTAGCATAATTTAATTCTGATTATGTGCTTAATTGTGCATTTGATTATTTGTTTAAATTTCCGCATTGTTGAATTATTTTCAAAGTATTATGTTCTGGTAGACCACCTGATACGGCGTATCCACCAGTTGGATACGACGTATCAAACTTTCTACCCAGATACATCGTATTGATTTCTGCAGTCTAAACAACATATTCTATTCTTCCAAACAATATGGCGTATTATGCAAATTCAATACGACGTACTGACCTTCAGAAGATCCATACGACATATTTAAAACAATTGAATACGGCGTATCGATCACCTGATACAGCAGCAGTCATGATTTTTCGTATTCAATTTCATGTTTTATGTGTTCTCTCACCTGAGGGCACTAACTACTGATCATTTGTTCTGATACTCTGGAAATGTTTGACAAAAGCAGTAACTATGACAAAACCTGCCTCTAAAATTAACCTTTATGGTTCGGATACTACTACACATAGTGCCAACTTAAATACTAAATTCAAGATCGGTGATGATTTTTTAAAGATATTACGAGACAATACCTTCAATAGAGTAGACAAAGATGATGTCATCGACCATATGGCAAAAGTACTTGAGATATCAGAATGGATTAAAATTCCTAATGTAGATCATGATCAAATCTGATTGTACATTTTCCCAATTTCGCTTAGTGGACATGCAAAGGAATGGTAGGATAATGAAATTAAAGATACAACCACCACTTGGAATGAATTAGTGAGAATTTTTTTCTTAAATATTATCCACTGTCCCATACTTGCAATAGTAAATCCCAGATAACTTGGACAACGGGACCGACTATCTTGAATTTTTAAATTAACTGGAATCAAAATTCAAAAATCATTGGAACATGGATAGAAACACTAATAACGGACTATGGGATTTTTATGTTAAGGAATGTAATGATAAGGGATCAATAAGCGACACCGAACTAAGTAAAGACGAATGCGACGAACCCTACAATAAAAACCAAAAAAATTCATATTCCCACTCATTCTTTAAGCCTTATTTAGATGCACAAGAAGGGAATGGAATCTACAATTTTGAAGAAAGCAATCAGTATTCCCCTCAAATACCAGTTCCTACTAAATGCGACATCAGGAATCCAAATGAACTGTGCAAATCTGAAGAATTCACGATAGTTCGATACTCGATAGGGTCTGATGAAGAATTCATTACCCTCAATCCAAGCAAATATGACACTTTGGGAAAAACCCATGGGAGCATGTCTTGCATCTACCATGACCTCTTTAATAAAAAACATCATGGATGGCACGTAAAGCGTACCAAGTAGAAGAATGAAGCTGAAAGGAAAAAAGTCTAACTTAAAGATTTGCGAAAAGAAAAGTGCTTATTGGGAGACAACCTAACTATTTTTAATTGTTTCTCGCTTGTAATTATAAATTGTTTGCTCAGTCTGTCTTCCTAGACATTCAATACGGCGTATCGAACCTCTATGGATACACCGTATCGACCTGTCTGGACGTTATCCGTCTTTAATTTCTGTATTTAAATACCTGTAACTTTAAAACATATTTATACAGGATGCAACACGACGTATCCTTGGGTTTGGGATACGGCGTATTGGCTCCCTGTACAGTTGTGTGTTTATTTTTTTGCATTGTAACCATTGTAAAACCAAGATATGAATTGCACGTTTTGTCTTCTAATCTTTTATGCAAGACCTTGCTATAAAGAAATTAACTAATTGGTGATGGTATACTCTGAAAAAGACTTGTGTTGAACTTAGACAGGCATTGTGACACCTCTTCAACACACTTTTGCTTAAGAACTCAAATTGGAGAATCATCCCGAGCAAAACATCAGGGGAGTTCCTCATTCTAATTCTATTTCCTATTTTGTTTAATTGATTTATCAATACAACGAGGAGTTGGTATATTTAAGATGGGGGGATGGAGAATTCTAGACGCCTACTTGTCATTTTCTTTTAACAAAAAAATGCTTATATTCAAAAAATTCTGCCACATAAACAAATATTTACTCAACACCCAAAAAAAAAAATATCAATCTAAACCAATAAATCCAAACCAACATTAATATCCAACCTAAAACTAAAACTACCCCCAACACCCAAAATATTAATTTATTTTTTTCATAATATTCCAACTCCCAATTCATTACCACTCCCCCAATCATCTACACATCAAACTCATTACTCTACCTATAAACCATTACCCAAAACTTTCCACCCCCCCTACAACATAATAAACAACCACCCCAAAAATATAGAGAGACCTTTTTCTATTATATATAGTAATAAAATTGTGGATTTTTATTATCCCTGAGATAGTCATTAGATAATAGATATAGATATATATATAATTGTTCTTTTGGTGATATTATCACACCTCTACCTCCATAGCTGGAATTATCATTAATATAATAATACACGTCATCTCTGTATGAATCGCTGACGCTTCTCCTCACCCACCACTCCAGATACAATCACTAAGATCTATCATAAACTGTAGCGCAACTAATCACTTCCACCTCTCCCTTCCTCTCCCCCATAAGACAGCACCCACAATTTCTACATATAAATGTCAATATATTAACGTCCGCTATTCATCTCGATAGACCTCTTCATCTACTAGAAGTTAGAGTCTCATTGACTTCAGAGAACATGAAGAGACGATAGAACGTAAAAGTGAGAATCTGATCACAAACATTAGAGGATATAAAGTCCATCTAGTTTGAGTTCTATCTGTATTGTGCTGTACACATCTATCTTGTTACTCTCATGAATACATATTGTTATAGTCCTTGCGCACTATGTCTTGCAAGTATGCATAAGTTTTCATCAATATAACACATGGATTTAGACACTAAGAGCTGTCGCATCACGCGTCAGTTATTGTATGTCAAGAAATATACCGCTAAGACATCTCTGCTCTACATAAACTCCCAATAGTGATAAATGAAGATGCTCTGTATCGAGAAGCATGCTTATGTGTTGTATCTAAATCTCTGTCCTTCGTCAGTTATAGCAGTTGTTCATCATTCCAGAAAGTTTCAAGATGTCTGTGTGTTTATTAATGAATGCGAAGCGTGTTTATAGTGTGTGAGAGTGGATCTCTCTCTCAGCGTCGTGTCGGCTCTCGAATAGAACTGGTATACCGTCCAGACCCTCGATGAGTAGTGCAATGATCCCTCCGCAAATCTAAGAGTTCTTCGTGTGCTTGCACAGTGCGCTCTCTCGTCGTCTCTCTAGCGAAGAGAAATGTGACACTGACGCACCATGTATCTCTATGAGAAGATCATAATAAACGCGTTTGGTAGTGCAGAGACTGAGAGGAGTGTTTCCTGAGGCTATTGAGCTGGGTATGGTGCTTGTTGATGATGTGTGATCATAATTGAGTGTCAGTCAGAGCGAGGATAGGGGCGCGCTCTCTGCGCGCGAGAGCAGTCGCCGCCGCCTGTCGTTACGATCGCTTAGTCAGAGTATCTTATCATGTGGCGTCTATGTATCCGTCGTCAAAGTGTGTTGTGCTGTCTCTCAATCATCCTCTAGGCTGTTATTTGAGAGGGAGTAGAGAGAGCGCTCGCTCGCGCTCTCGCAGAGTGGCTCTGTCGCGCGCTCGCATTTAGTGTGTGTGAAGTGAGTAGAGACATAGATGCTCTGTGTCTTCTGGTTGAGTGATCGCGAAGTGCGGTTGAGCTGATCTCGTGTTTGTACACACTTAGAGAAGAATAGGGGGAGAGTCATCACGGATACTAGTAGAGTCAAGGGGTGGTCTTCGCGCGCACCGCGATAGTCATCTTCATGAATTTGATCACGAGGCTTGTGGTTGTGGAGACTTATGTGATGTGTGTACTGTGTGGTATCGTTTTTCATGTAAAGACCGCACTCGTTTGCTTAGACGGGGGAGTACTCACTGGACATCGCTCGCGTAGCGTCGTGCCTTGTACTTGTGGGTGTAGCAGAGATGTTGAAAACACTAGTGTGTGAAGAGGTTGATGCCACATTATCAGTGACAGTAACAACTTTCGTCAGCTAACAGTATTAATATTCGTCACCTTATGTCAAGTACGGGACCAATTACAAGAGGCAGTCACCAGTCTTCACTATAGCTCTGTACACTATATAAGTTAGTAGACATAAAAAATAGAATTCGTCATAGATTTGTGCGATAAATAGTGGACTCTTACGGGTTAGTGTGACGGAATGCTACAAAACAATGAGTGACGAAAATATTCTCGTCAATATTTACTTTAGTTTAGAGAACCCAAAATGGTTCGGCACTGCATAATGTAAATTATTGACAAAATAAACAGGGTCACTCATGCGGTAAAACTCACCAACCCACTTAAAACCCATTTAGAGATGAATATATGGTCGCTCTATTTCTCTATGACACTTAGTGTCCAAATAGGTCAGTCACCAATAAAATTACATGTTTTAAAGACCAAAATAAGTCGCCTTCAGCATTCGATATGTTCCTAATAAACTAAAAGTAGTATCTTTCAATTGAATAGTTAAGAAATGAAAATCCATAATATATGATCTCTTTAAACATAAACATCTCAGAAATGGTGGTTGGATTCAGATTAAACACCAAACATGTCGTTTATTATAAAGAGGATAATTGAGTATCAAACAATATGAGCGTAAAAAAAAAACACTCAAAGATAAAGCACAAACATGTCACATAATAAGTGACTTACTGTCGTCATATAATTCTGTAGTTTCTTCTTGCAGTAGTAGCTCCACAATGCTATCATACCAAAAGACTATTCACACTCTCTTTTGTTGACGGTGAAAACAGTCCTTGTATGTCTTATATTGCTCCTTATAGATATTAAGAACATTTGAGTAACTATATCAAATGAGTATGGAGCGGTACAGAGATATCATTAATAAAAATATTCAAACATCTTAAAAACCAGGGTGTGTTGAAGTTTTGGTTTTTGTAAATACATTATAAACACATGCATTAGTATCAGAGGGCAACATGTGTCCATTCTCTGATTTGGGGCTACAATTTCCTTACTATATTACTTCAGCCCATCTCATCTTTGTATTGCATACCTTTAGAAATAAGAGGGTGTGCTATGGTCAAACAACCACCATCAGGTCCCCTTCATAATACTACTAGGTCTCATTCAAGTACTATCATAACTTTAATAAGTTCTATTGAGAACTTACCATGTTTTTGAAATTATCTGTTGCAATTGTAGAATCTTTTTTAGCGTCTTCTGTGTATACAGCAATCGTTCGGCTTCAAGTTATATTGGCACCGTAAAAGAATGCGTGAGAAAATTTCGATCTTCTTTGCGAACCACCAAGGCTGGAGTTGCTTTTTTTAACTTGCTATTTCTCAATGGTCTTGCACAAACAAGAGCTAGATTTTCTCTAATTGTAACTAGTTAATCATGCACTAATAAAAAGATCATAATCAATGTTGGGCTACTTACTTTCTGCTCACATTATCATGACTCCCATCCGTATCTTGTTGGGCCACCAAAAGAGGCTTTCACTTTGTACAAATACTTGCATATGTGAAAAGAGTGTATGGACTGTGCCACAATCGTATAATCGATGTCTATAAAAGTTTTCTTCAAAACTAGGTCTTTGAACTTAGCAAATACTTTCTCTCCATAATGCTACGCGATTGACGATGTACTAAAGAGAAAAACTTCATGGATCAAAAACTCCAATGCTCTCTATATTACTGAGTTTAATAAAATTCAAAGCGATTATAGATATGGCTTAACCTGCACCAAGACTATCTCAGCTGCAATTGGTCATTTCTTTAGAACTCCTTAGAGATTATATTTAACCGGAGCACCCAATTCTGTTTCAATAAAAAACCTTTGCTTTTTTCTCGGCTGTGGAATGCCTATGTATTATCCTTAAACCGTTATGATTCACATTGAATATCTTTGTGGTTGTATCTCAGTTATTCAAAAACAATTGAAAAAGACAAAAGCTCTCTATAGGAAGGTGAAGTCCAACTGCTAGATTAGAGGGAATACTCCTAAGTTGGATGATGGAAATTCAATCATCGATTCCAATCAGTACCAGAATTCTATGAGGGGAGGTATGCCAAATATCAGCTTGACTTGCCATGCCTATCAGCTGAAGTAAACAACTCTTTAGTAGGTACTAGTGAAAGCTAAAGCTACATCATCTCGTAGAGATATCTTTTTTAACCAGAGTCATAACTTCATCTCAAAAAGAACGTAATAAATTTCCTAGCTAGCTCATGGTGCATGCACGGTATGTTGCAGAGGAGTGAAAGTTGGTGTTGCATACTATCTAACTGCTCTATACATATTGAGTCGCTACTTGAACATTACTTGACATAGTGGCGTTATCCACACTTTGTCTCTCTCCTTGACTTGATGCTAGATCATGTCTGCCTATGTAAGTTATCCCCTCTGTTCTCTCCTTGATTGACCGCATCATGTCTGCATGTGTATCCTTCTAGTCAGAACCATTATAAGGATTAGTTGTCTTAATTATGTGATTTTTCAATATCTTAAATTGATTCCAGCAGCCAACATATCTAGGACTTCGCAAAACAGGTGATTGTTCTGAGATACTTTCTTATTAAAGGATACTAAAATATATACATAATTATATTACAAACTGAGACCTTGGGTGGGGGAGGAAAGCTTGTTAAAGTTCTTGATGAAGTCCAAAATTATCTCACTGATTTTTTGAGGTTTCTCTGGTTGATGAAATGGGCAACACCTTCTAATACCAGGACTTGCTGAAGGAGTGGCACGTCTTTCTTACACATACCACTTTGGATATATGTCTTCGGTGGTGTACACTGGATCTTTTTCCCCAACCACATATATTACCGGTACTTTTATTTGTATTCCGGTCCAAGGCGCTGTAAGTTCCAAGTTCCTGCGTTCACAAAGATCCAAGATAAGATTAGTGAGACATCTCGACTATAAAACTCAAGTTACTCGTTAGGACAAATAATCAAATATGGCATCTTCTGCGTGTGAGGGTGTACTGCACTCTACTAAGAGGAAAAGAAAATTGTTTTTGATGGAAGAGTGTCTGTAAAACTAATCATTATATTTTAACATTAGTTATATAATATCACCCGGTGTTTTCCAGTCATTGACGATGATGATTGATAAAATCCACAATGTATTTTTGTATTGTACGCGGGTTTGCTTTAAAATCTTTAAATGTTAAGATAAATCGGCGTATGCTAAAAAAATTACTATCAATGTAAAACGGGCATCAATAATTAATTGTTTACATCATTCAAGGGTTTATAATTTTTTGAGGGATTACATTATTATCTTGTTCATTTTATTTTTATCGGATACGTAAAGTGTATACGTTTCGAGTTATTTAATTTTTGTATATTTAATTATATTATAATATATTAAGTTGTAGGGCTAACGTTTAGGCACTCCCGGAACCACAAAAACTTTTCTACGCTTCAACAAATACCCACTTTTATACCCAATACATAAAGTTTACTCAAATATATCATCTATATCTAATATATGCCGAAATTATTGCCTTTTATACAAAGTTTTACAAGAAAAACTCTTACATTGGTCAAATGTACACCATACTTCATTAAAGAACACCATGCTTCTTTAAAGCACACCATACTTGTCTCTTTGACTCATGAGACCATACCTAAGACCAATGACCCATCACTTGAACCTTACCTTGTCTCTTTGACCATGTCTTGCACCATACATGCATGTATACATAAGAAAGATAACTCATTCATGCATTTACACTTAGTGAAAAACAAACAAAACCTCTCTTTTGGCTCATATAAGCTCACGGCAAGAACCAAGCCACAACACAAATCCATATCAATTTTTATACAACCCATTCACTTCTATACACATCTATCCTAAGACATTCTAAGGTGTTTTCATCCATTGAATCACCATTTACAAGTATTTATCAAGAAAAGGAAGCTAGTGTTTTTGTTAAGAAAATAAGGGTTTTCTTAAGTGCAAGCTTGGGTTTTAAAGCTAAACACGGGTTTAGCATTTGTTTCTCATCATCATCATACCTCATAAGGTCTATTTGAACTCTTTATGTTCTTATAACTTTCATTTTTATGCATATGATTATTCTATTTAGCTTAAATCACCATTTAGGATCTTTAACATGTAAAGAGAAGTTTTTATTTGTTGTCATCATAATGTACACATTTATATATCCTATGATGTTGTTGACATCATGTTAAAATGGTCACGCAAGTGATTTACACACTTGGTTATGCATAAGAATGATTATTGACAAAACTAGTAAATTAAGGTTACTTAAGTAAAGTTATGGTTTTAAAGTATGTTAATGGATTTGCTAACATGGGTAACTTGGACACATAAGGACTATTATGGACAAGTAAATGCTAATATAAGGATGATATATAATATATATGA
>BQNB010134145.1:0-18355 GCA_026074375.1 Tanacetum coccineum | reverse complement strand
ACGTTCGGAAATTTTTGATGCTATAGTTTTTTGTGCTTTCAATTGGTGTAAAAGTCGTTGTCATACGACGTTTTCTTGGGAAGATTGGTTAAAAAATCCCCAATTTATTTCTTTGTAATTGTTTTCTAGCTCCTTGCTAGTTTAATAAATTTTTGCCGTTAAAAAAAAAAGTATTTATCCGTTTGTCTTTTTTTTAGAACGATAATTTTTTTTCACGACCTATACCACATATCTCACAGTATATTTCACACATGCCTTCAGCGAGGCTTGAACCCATAACCTCTAGGTTGGTGGGGAACTCACATACCCAAGGATACGCTTGGTGGCCAACTGAGCTAGCCTAGTTGGTTATTTATCCGTCTACCTTTGTTGGTGAGCGAATATCCATACCCGGTCACTAACACAGGCCATAGCTTGTTGCCTAATGCCCATTGTCCTTTACGCCTCAGTAATGTCCTTATTACTCCCACATTGTCAAAAGTTTGATTTATGTTCGTCAATTTACGCGTGACGACAAAGTTTTTATTGAATTTGACGAGTTTGGTTTTTCTAGTGAAGGATTATTTAACTTAACAAATTATGCCGATGTGACAACACTAGAGACTTGTATCCTATCACCATGCCCACTTCTTGGCCACAAGCCTCATTGCAAGTCATCACGTGTGGCATCAACGTCTTTGTCATCTAGGAAATGAAGTGCTTCGTTCTTTGCTTTCTAATAATGATATTTTGTGTAATAAAATGAAGTCTCCCACTCCTTGTCATGCTTGCCAGCTTGGCAAAAATGTGAGACTTTCATTTTCCATTTATGAGACTATGGATAGAATTCCTTTTGATATTGTGCATTTGAACTTGTAGACTTCTTCGCTTCCAAGTCAAAGTGGTATTAAATATTATGTTATATTTTTGGACCAATATTCTCATTGTTTGTGAGTATATCCTTTACATAACAGCTCTGATACCATGTAAAATGTGGTGTTGTTTATTGAAATGCCAATGATGTTTTGTTACATCATATATACAAATACTAAAAAATGCATGAGCTAGGCACAATAGCTACAAATACATAATCCGCTAACAACATTGTCTATAAGTTTTTATTTATCCTTGGCACTCTATTTATATTTTTATAATTGATATTGTTTATAATCGACCAACAGTTTACGAGTTTAATAATCAATTGAACCAGTAATTAACACATATTGCTTTGACAATTGTTTAGATCAAGAACAATGGTCGAAATAGGTAGGGTTTGTTTTTATTTTATTTTTTTGTTATTCATAGCCTATTAGAACTAGTTTCCCAATTGAATTGTATCAATGCCTAGATGGACCCCTCCTAATTTTTTTCATTGGAGTCCACCTCTATTCTCATGTATCACATCAATCTTTTCTAATCATCCTCATTAAAGAAAGATAAAAGGTATTCAATGGCCGATGTAAGCGTTACCTCGACTTTAGATAAACATTTTTATGTCGAGGTTCTTACCACTCAAAACCATCATCACTCGACATACACCCGCTTTACAAGACATACGTAAATAGACAGGTAAATTTTGATTGTTAATTATAATTTTCATATCCGTTCAATCACAACAATCCATATAAAAATAAGAGTAAATTACACCGTTAGTCTCAGTGGTTTTGGCAGATTTCATTGTCTAGTTCAAAACAAGGAGAAATTACCGCAATCCTCCATAACCTTTGAAATCTTGCACACTGCAAGTCTAATTTTATAACGATTGTTATATATTCTCGTTATCTCTTGTTATGTGGTTGGCACACGAGGGTAATATAATCATTTCATTTTTTTTGAATTTATATTATCTTTTTCATCCAAACTCAAAAAAACCAAAACACCCACATAGTCAATCTATACATACTATTAAAATGTAGTTTTAGCCGACGTCATGAAACAGAAGTGTCATTCAATTAGATAGTTAATTGATGTTTCAGTTTTAATAGGTGATGTTATAATTACTTTGATCTACTTTTCTATCTGTTTAAAAAATAACATCTGGTACACCTTGAAGTTTGTAACTTTCAAAAGTTACTTATGTTTCAAACGCTTCTCCGAATCTATTTTTCTTGATAACATCATCACTCTCTAACAAAGAGTTTGAATTTTAAATTTCTCATGTGCTCTAATTAATTATCTTCACCGGTATATATTGTTTCGTTGTCTTACATCGCCATTTTATTAATCAGTCATGGTACTTCTTTAATGTGATTATTCTTTAACTCAATCTTCAGCTTTCTTTGATCCATTTACATTTTATTTTTACTTAGTTCTCAACTTTGATTTTGTTTTGTGCAAATGAAGATGAACATGGTAAGTAATAAAGGTTACCCATTATTTTAAGTCATATCAATACATCTACGGTATGTATTGTTGATCTTAATTCTAACCTTGACATCAATATGTTTTTCTCGTTCCTTTTAGGTTGATTAAAAATCATGTTTTGTTTGTTTTTTCTTTGATTATTAGTTCATAATTTGTTTGTGTATGTCCGCACACCTTATGCTTGAGTACATAATTGGTATCTACACACCACATGTTTGAGGATCGTAGCATTGGTTTAGAGGATATGAAGTAATTAAGTTGATGGTCTGAAACTTTTTGGTTTGATAATATTACTGTAGGAAATTGATTAATGACTCAGGGGTTGTTTGCTTTAGTCATTTCGTATATGTGCTTGAAATCATCAAAACCTACCTCCTTGAAGCATTATAAATAAAACAACTTTAAATATGGTTAAAACTCATTTTATAAATTACTTTTGGAACACTCAATATAATTTACTTTCTATTGTGATCTACATTGTATGCATTTGCTCTATATTATTGAAATAAGTTATGGAGCTTCCCTCAATGATCTTAAGTTCATTTTATTTTTACATTTTGATCTATTCACTACATATTATTGTAGGATACATTATTAATATTGATTGTCCACTGTTATTGATCTTGAGTTCATGTTAGGTAATTCATATCCTATATTTTTTCTATTGTTAGGTTATAGTTATCTTACTTCTTCAGCGAGCCATGATATCAAGAAAGACTTTAGGGTCAGTTTATTTCACCTTAGTTTCAGGTTGTAATGGATTAAAAAAATAAGTGATGGTTCATGTGGTAGTTCACTTGAATGATATCATATTATAGGACATGTTATCTGGAAAAATAGTGGTTAAAACTAATGGCTGTAATTCTATTACCTGCATATTATGGATTGGCTTGTCATGTGAAAAATGATGGAGTTGTAGTTGCTTCTCTCGGAACTTCTCGAGGGTCATCGAAGAAACCTTCACTAGATTATTTACACCAGCAAGATAGTTGTATTTTGTGGAAAACTAGAAGGGGAGGTGACAAGTTATACCAATTTGAAATTTAAGTTTCAAAAATCTTTGTCAATTATTTGTTATTTAGATGAAGCTAGAATTAAGCAAATAGCGTATCGACAGGCATAAAGAAATATACAAGCAATAACGTAAAGGATACAAGACACGGGTATTTATAGTGGTTCGGATACAAGGACTCCTTCCTTGCCCTACTCCACTCCCCGAGTCACCTACTTGAGAGTTCGTAATCACTAGACACCAAACTCCTTCAATCGGCAGAGAAGCATCACAACATTGCTTACCCTTTATCCAGAACTAAGCTAGATACTGATATCTAACATGGTAGAACCAACACTACATCGCTTACTCTTTATTCGGTACTAAGCTAAATACCGAGTCCTAATGAGGAAGGACCAACCTTACATAGCTTACCCATTATTTGGTACTAAGCTAACCACAAGGATGAAACACACATTACAATATACAACCGAAATACCATCTACTAACTTACTAGTATTTTGCTAATAACTCTCGGCACATTACAAGAGTTGATTTGAATGACTATGATGAATGAAATGATGATGCAAGATCAGTACTTAGATCTTCATGTGATGGAGAATGCTTGCCATAAGTGAGCCTTGAAGCTTAATCCTGTATGCAAAATCGATATATCTTCTCCTATTATGAAAATCACTAAAACTCTAATATGATATGTAACATGATCTGAGATCAGAGGTTAGATAAATGCAAGATGAAATGTATGAGAGAATGGATGAGAAAACAAGAGAAATGACTTGGCATTTATAGGCAAAAACTGGTACTGTAGCACGGTTCCGCCGGTTCCTTCTGCAGGAGGGAACCGACTAGTATAAGTCTATGAAACAGGCTGTTCTGACTACCGGTTCTATCCAGTTCCTTTCCCAAAAGGAACCGGCCAGTATAAATGAATGGAACCGGCAGTCTTACACAAAATCCGAATTTTAAATTGCCAAATCTTAAAATATTTTGTGTAATCTTTTGTAGATGTGCCTATGATATGGAGAGGTGATTAGGTCACCTATGATGTAAGTATGTTCATGACCTTTGAAACAAAGAAAGTCTAAAAGGTGATTTGTACATTCTCTAATGTGTATGTTGTAATTTCTAAGTATTTACTTTGCTTTTTTTAAAAGAATAAAGATATATTTTGAAACAAAGAAACCTAGTTAGTTTGTAGAAAGATATATCATGCACGTTTTAATAAGAGAAGTGTAGTTTTTAGGAAATGTGAAGTAGTAATGACGTATGATCCGAAAGATAGATATGATGAGTATGACAAGAGATGAATGATAATAATCGAGTTAGAAAACTATTGGTTTAAAACTTATAAACTTTATTTTCTACATCTGATGATTTTATGATTGTCATCGACAAAACACGGATATATCGTAATATATAAATACACGTTTTACGAGTTATTTGTATTAACAATCTCCTCCTTTTTGTAGATGACAAAATATAAACTTATTGGAAGTAAACTATAAAATTTGTAGTTTTAAATTGGAGTTTTTACTTCCTTCTCCCCCTTTTTGTCGAAACAAAAAGAGTGTCAAAGAAAAACTAACCGATATATGCATTGCTATAAAATAATAAACATGAGTTGGACCGACGAATGTCGGATCTAATGATGATTCGTAAAGAATCAAATACTATGCTCCCACTTGACGAAAGCTTCCCCTAATGAGGTCGTCAAGGAATCCTAATGGATTTTGAATGCTACAAAGACAAATGTTAGTAATATGTCTCAATATCAAGAAATAAACTCCCTCAAGATAAGGGAAAAACCTGTATGATGAAACGAGGGTATTCTTAAAAATTTCACGAATAGTTGAAAAGTAAAAAAATTCTTAACCCTGTGCAGTCGGTTCCCTCCAGTTCTTTCTCTATATGGAATCGGCCTTCCTGATGGAAAGGAACCGGCTGACCTGAAGCAACAGGCAGCTTAACTTACTTTTGGCAGGAAATAGCTATTCAAAGAATAGATCAATCATACAACATCAAGCAGCAAGTCAATCATTTGGCCAAACATTGAATCATAATTTAACAAAGATCATTAACAAGCAAGATATTAACAAGCATAAACTAATCTTTTGTTAATGATCAAGAGAACATAATAATCATGAAGTAAAATACATTATTCTTAAACAACGAAAACTAAAATCATAATCTAGTTCTTAACTAAATAATCTATCTTTCAAAAAACCTAAAGTCGTTTGAAGTTGCAATCACCATTTCATGGTTTTTGATTGGCTAGGTGGTTGAGACGATCAAGAATATGATTGAGCATTAAACGCATTTCATCTCATACTTCATGAACGAGAGTTTGAGTCCATTGGCAATGAGGGCAAGTGTGCTCTTGAGATTGAGATAAGGTTGATTTTCCATCAATCCATAGAGATTGATCAAGTGGGACAAAGGTTTGAGATAGTGGAAATATTGACTGAAATGGTGGGATAGCGGTTGTTGGTGTGGTGGTGAGATAGAGTGATGATGGTAGAGGTGGCATTTTAGAAGAGGTGATCGGAGGCAAGAGTGTATTTTGCACACTTTATGCATTGCGAAGAGCGATTTCAATGTTTTGGGAAAATTCTTAGAGTTGTCCCATCTCCTCTAATATTTGTTCTTGAGACATAAAGGGTTCTGGTTAAGCAAACAATCGGTTATTTCTTATCGAGAGATTAGTAGGAGGGAAGGATGGTTCAAAGTCCATGAGAGTTGCTTGTGGGAGTGTTTGGTTGGTGTCTTGATTAGGTGGTGGAGGTGGTGGATTCAAGCTTCTTGGAGGTAATTCTTCCAAGGAGTTCAGATATGGATGAGGTTCAATGGGTGAACTTGGTGGAGTAGAGAACACAAGTACTCTCGGTGCCAATGGCGATGCTTCTATGGTTTGATTTAGGGGTGATTGGCTAATGTTTGGCGGTGTGATAGACAATGCAAGAGTGGTGTTGAGAGTTGTGGGAATGGGATTGTTTTCTTGAAGATGTGAAGACTCATTTCAGGATATGTCAATGACATTGGTTCTAGCCATTTTTCTTGGAGGATTTTTGGTGGATGATGAAGCACTTGAAGCCATTATAGAGAAGATTTAGGTAGGTTTTGAGGCTAATTTGCTAAGATTTTTTGGTGGTATGAGGATGGTGATTGCAAGCTTCAACTTATAACCCAATCCCATGCAAAACAATAAATGTTCAAACCACTATTTTTTCTCTGAATACAATCATTAAAAGTATTTTTTAGGTGAAATAAGTCAAACCTAACCATTGGATAATCTTAGTACAGACATAAATAGCTTATTTATGAAGTTGGATTTAAAAGTTAACTACCTCAAACGGCAATAAGCCTTCTATAGAACCGGCATAAATAGTTCCATAAAGGAACCAGCCTTTGTTGCATATGGAACTGGCCACTGCAGACAAGGAACCTTAACCATAAAAAATTCTAGGAATGTTGCAAATGATTTTTAATCCTACTTTTCATTTGAGATAGTGATCAAATAGAACTCCTTGATGATGTAAAAGGCTCATAGAAAAGACCTAACGTTTAGATCCTATAAATTTCGACTATACCAAACGCTCCTAATTCTAGATAGGGAGGATAATCAAGAAGCATAAATGACATAAAACCAACCATAAACATAAAAAATTTAGTTCACAAACAAATATTCAAGTATTCAAACATAAACAATACGAAAAGTAATAAGTATTCATAGAAGTACATATCCCAAATAGTTTAACCAAACACACCATTTAAAAGGCACCCACATCATTTTAGCACACCCTTACTACTTCTTCTTTTCGAGGTTGGATAGGAAAAGACCAAAGAACTTAAACATCCCCTTCGTTTGCTTGAATTCTGGCGATTCTCCTCCGGGAATAGGTGGAAGTTGGTTCATGTACACAACCGGATCAAGGGTGTAGTTGTCAACCAAATCATTTTCTTTTTGATTAGGAGTGGGAGATGGAGATAATGATGATCCAGAAGATGTTTGCGTGTAAGGCCTTTTTCCATCAACCATTATCCTATGTGTCGGACCTTCGGTGAGAGGGATCATGACGTGGTCTGCAAGGAAGTGAATGTCCGTGATAGCAATAGGGTGGGTGGTGTGAACATGACTATAGAGACGAGTGAGGAGCATTGCATAGGGAAGCACCATTAAGTCACTTTTGATCACACTTGCCATTCTCTTGGCTATGTAGTAAGCTAGATTGAATGGTTTTTGGTTGGCAAGACAATAGAGCATGTACACGAGATAAGCATTTAGGTGATCCTTGTTTCCTAAGAGGCTAATGGCATTTTCTCTAAGAATGGTTTCACAATTTTTGAAGTCGAGCTTCATCTCGGAGAGCACCATTTGAAAGGGGTCGAGAACAACGTGTTTCCCCTTGACTTTGTGGGTTTTGCTAGAAGATCTTTTATAGAAAATGGCATCGCGCACAAGTTAAGAATCTTTAGTGGGGGGAAAATAGATGGGATTTGGATCAATGCTATTAGGAAGGGATGCAATGGACCATTCGAATAAGAAAATACATACACCTTCACAAGGAATACGAAGAATTCGAGCAAATTCATCGAGGTGGAGACAAAACTCAAAATTGTTGATGACAAAGGCGATGGAAATGGTTTCGTCCAAATTTCAAACAATTTGAACACTTTTGTAGAATTGAAGGACAAACACGGGGCAAATTTGTTCGTTGATATCTAAAAGACAATCAAATTTGATTACCGAGAAGATTTGGTGAAGATTGGGTTGGTCGGCAAGAAAAAAGGGGTGAACGACAAGTCCTTCATGAAAGAAACGTCGTTCAAGATTTTTGTAAATGCCCTTTTCGTCGTCGTTGAGACTAGGGTTATGATGATATTTAGGAATGTACTAGGCGGTATCTTTGTGGTCGACATGGATTGATTTTGGCATTTTAAACCTAAGGAAAATAATTCCAACAAAACAAATCAACCGAAAGGTTGTGATTTACATGTCTAATTTTTATCGTATATGTCGAATAGACTTGTTATATCAAAAATCAAGAATGATGAAGTTCTTGATAAAGATAGAAAAACGTGTTTATATTCTTTCAAAATAAGGTTCTGAGATTATATCTAGGTTTTACGGGTATTAACAATGTTATACCATACCCTTTATTTCCCCTTTTGATTTTTCAAAAACCATTCGACATCGAGTTTAAATGTATGAACCGATTTTCTAATGAAAACAAGATGCAATTCCTAACTAATGTCATCTTAAATAGATAATTACGTTAAATCCATCGATGAAGAATGTTTTAGAGTTAACAAGCCCTAATTATGCAAAAGAAACTAACTGGTTTAAATCAAAGGGATGATTTAAGAGTAATACTTACAATTTGATGGATTGCACGATTTAGATGATGATTTTACCAAGAAAAAGGTTTTGAAGACAATGGTTTGCCAATGGCGGTTAGAAGAGAAAAGATTCAAAAAGTAAAGAGATAAAAAGAAGACTGATATATTCGTTCTGTCAGATGCCCGGTTTCGTCGGTTCCTTCTTGAGGAGGGAACCGGCTTTTATAGCTGATGGAACCGGCAGAGGACGAAAAACAGAAATAAATACTAAATATTATTATATATTTTTTGTTTTATTTATATGTATAATATTTAGTACTTATGAGAGTTGTCCTAGGTAAATATTAACAAGTTTTATTTGTGTTGTTATTTTGCCACTTGTTTATTTTTCGGGCGAGTGACGGTGACGATAATACAAAAAAAATAAAGAACACGCGACAATCACGAGGAAGATAGAAATGCATTAACTATACTTCATTTCAATGCTTAACGCAATACAAAGGAGAGGAAATACAATGGTAATGTAAAAAAGCTAAAATAAAGAACTAATCTCCATGCGAAAACTTAAACATCAGGTAAAGGAGCATTAAGAGTGAGATGACGATGACGATCATGACGGGACTTAAAATTTCCTAGAGAACTTCCATGGGTGAAGGTGATTGGTAAGATTGAAAGAGAGAGAAAATGGGATGTTTATTTTTTGAAATGAATGGGAGTAATAGTGGAAGAAAAGAGTATATATAAAAAAAATATGGTGGCCGTTTGGTTTTATGGGATTTCTTAAAGAGGGGTTTGAATTTTGAATAAAGGAGTTTGATACCTAAAACATTACGATTTAGACAACATGACCAGGATGAATAATGCTTAGTCGAAGAGGTTTTATGGATGAAGCGAGTAAGGTGTGCTAAACCGAGTATATATATTTCTAAGAGATTATTTATAAAGCCCAACTAGCCAATTAAGAATAAGCTAAAAAAATAACATTACAAGGCCCATAACAGAATTTATTTACTTATAGAGCTTAAGTCCGATTAGCAAGAGACTGAATCCACATGGACTCATGATGAATATAAATCCAACCAAGATTTTGAAAAGATGTAACTTTTTGTTTTAAGCCCACAATATTTTTGATCCAAGAATAATATGCAAATTTCATTTTTATTTCAAAGGAAAATACTTTTGAGAGATTAATGGGTTTTGATCGAAGCTCTTAATTTTTAAAGGGATTATTTCTTTTAGGTATTTTAGCCCAAAAAAAGTTATTTGATTTAAATACTTTTATGATAGCCCGGAATGCTGGCCGGTACCATTTACTAATGAAACCGTGGGAACCGGCCAAACAGGCCCTAAATTTATTTGTCTTCATACTACCTTACCCCTAATATGGTTGATCCCTCTTAAGATATTTCAATTGCATTTAATATACTCTTAGGGGCCTTGTAATAGTCTTTATACTACCTTACTTATGTGTTGCCTTAACAGAATATTACATAGACGGCGGGTTCGTGTAATTCGTTCATGACTTAGGAAATACTTACACAGATCATCACAAGTGTGACAAAGCAACGGGATTAGGAGAAGCAATTTGAGGAGTAGTGCATGATTAAGTAAATACGTTCGTTTATCATATAAGTTATCACCAAAGAAGTTTAGATTATAATTTAGTTTAATTAGATAAACTAAACTAAACCGCTCAACCCCATAGACCTTTGTTAGATCTTGATAGGACCTTCACAACCTATTCCCCTAGAGAACGATAACAACCCCCGACTCTTGCCTTACTACACTACAACGGTTAGGTACTCTGCCTAGGTATCACACCCCCAAACGGGGCCTGGACGGAAAACACGTGTCAGGGGGCGTGACGTCATAATACACATCACACAAGATACAAAGAACGACCTCTAAGGGTACGTTTAAAAATCTAACATCGTTGCATTGATTAAAATAGTTAAAGTTTTATATAGGCCCAACGATAATATGCGGAAGCGAATAAAAGGTTTTAAAGTTTGACAACGATGTTAACATATATAATAATAATTCTCGAAAATCGGTCCAATGTAAGGCAACACCAACAAGCAAGCAAAGACATCCATAGCTAAGCATCTGAGAAAAACATGCTAAAACTGTCAACATAAAGTTGAGTGAATTCATAGGTTTGAATTAAATATTAAAAGTTGACCACAAGTTCACAGTACACACGTGACATTTATAACAGATACCACTTCACATAAAAAGAATTTACGTTTGCACTAAGCTCATGACACCGAAGCTCAATTTAAAAGGAAGCATTTTATATGCCAAATAGTATTCCTCGCCCTAAAGGTATCTGACCAGGATCACATATTCGTTTGTTCGGACCTCCGAAACTAGTAAGCGCTACTTACCCGGATAGGGATCATTAGTCCCAATAGATCTATTTACAACATTCGCGCTTACTTAACCAATACGGTCGGTTAAGCAATTGACGGTTCATGATAATTCAGGCATTAGTGGTCGATTCGCTACTTAGGCAATACGTAATCAGGAAAAGGAAACGTAACGTAACTGTGTCCATAGTTTAAAACAAGCAATATTTCTCACCCCAAAAATAGTAAAGTAAAAGTAGTAAAACATGGGGCTATGAACTCACCTTAGCAAGATGAGCAAATGATAATCACGCAAGAAAAAGATGATATAGAAATCTAGCCACGACCTATAATAATAACGCGTCTTAGAAACACGAAAAGTATGCCAAGAAATGCACAATATGTTCATCACCAAAATACATCCATGTGTGTTTGCTTTAGTTTGATTATCAAATCATGATGAAATAAAATCATATAGTTTTCCGTTAAGTTTCGGCGTTTAACCAAAAATTACTATTTTTAGAAAGTTTCTATTTTAGGAAAGTTTTTAGTTTTGGGACGTTAATACCGTCCCCTATATTCATTAAGTTTCTGTATTTTCAAAACACACTAACTAGCCTTAATCGCTTAACTTCTAAGTCCGTTTCGCTAAATTTTACCAAACTTACTATTTTTAGTAACTTTATCGCTTTTCTTAAAATATGTTAATGACGTTTTTAAATGATACTAATCAATATGTATGTGTTACTATATGTTTCGCTAGTGTTTAGAAAGTCCAAAAATGTCCGAAAACCATTTTACCATTCACATCAGCAACTATTCATTCGGTTTTGTTAAAAAATGTTTCAAGTTTCATTTGGCCATAACTTGGCCGTTTTAAGTCCGATTTTAATGTGTGATATATGAAAAATTATCTACTCGAAATAAGCTCTTCAAAATTACTTTTACGCCTAATGAAAACATTTTTAGGTCGACCAAAACCTCAAAACAAATTTAGGACAACAAGCACTTTTTGCCAAAAACGCAACCAAAATCCACCCAAACTTCACAATAGTGCATAATCTAGCCTAATCTCCATTCACAACTAATTCACAACAAAACCACACCTAAATCTAACCTAATCCCTTCATTTCTATTGTTGCGACACTCATTCAACTCTCATATCACCAAGAACATAATATTTAACTAGTAAAATAAAGTAGTATCATTATTTATGAAATCTTGTCTTTAAATCTTTCAAAAATTAAAACACAACATATGGATGTATGAATCTTGAACATATAAGAAGAACATAAGAAAAACCACAAAGAAAGATTCAAGATACTTACAAGAATGAAGAACAAGAAGCAATAACACAAGATCTATATCCAAAATCCGTAGATCTTGAAAAACCCCAAATAATAACCAAACCCTAATTTGTAAATCTTGAAGAAAACCTTTAAATTAAAGAACCAATACTTGCAAACACCTTAGGTAACCTTAGAAATGAACCTAGAATGCTTGGATTATGCAAGAAATCAAATAAAATAGAAACCATATGTGGGTGTTTGTTGGTCGTGGGCTTCAAGAAGAGATGAGGGAGAGAAAGAAATTTTTGGATGCTTGAAAATGATTATGAAACCCTAAGTTGTGATATAGGTTGGTATTTATAGGACAAGATTAAGTTAAAGGGTATGCATCATAGTGCACATGTGACCAACACACACCAAAGGGGTGTGTGTGGGGGGTCGGTAATAGGCAAGCCACAAGGACCATATGGTTTAAAATTTTGAGTCTTGGTTCACACTAGATGCATAAGTTGGTCTTTAGTTGGTCAAATGAGGTCAAAGGGTGCAAGTATCACATGATATTGTCAAACTTGAGAAAATGTGTATGAGAAGGACTCTCTTATGTGTCACTTTCACACGCATGCATGGGAAGTTCAAGAAAAGATGTCTTTGATTTAATTTCAAGACTTATGGTGCATTTGGTTTGGGTTTAAGCATCCAATATATAACAAGAGAAGAGGGTGAATGAAAATTTTGACTTATGGACATGAAATGGATGATAAATAAAGTTTACACGAAAAGATTTTGGGTTTTCGGGGTTCCGTTAGGTCAAAAAAGTTTAAAAACACAATTTAAACTTTAAAGCGTAAAAGTAACTACCGAGAGTGATCGTAAACTACGAAACAATTAGAAAATATAAATTAACTCATATATCATCTAAACTAATCAAAATCCGAAGTCAAAACGCATCCGATGACGTTTTTCAGATTTACGCGGGTTAACTTCC
This sequence comes from Tanacetum coccineum, assembly GCA_026074375.1. Taxonomy (NCBI): domain Eukaryota; kingdom Viridiplantae; phylum Streptophyta; class Magnoliopsida; order Asterales; family Asteraceae; genus Tanacetum; species Tanacetum coccineum. Next base: position 5,041 of record BQNB010134145.1, on the reverse strand, counting down.
CGGTAAACTGCTGGATTCAAACGTAACGTATAAAAGTCAAAAATAATTGTCCGAAAGTTTGAAAATATTAACCTGAAATTTTTGGGGTGTGACACTAGGGGATTATAAAACTTCTTGTGAAGTCTTTGCGAGACATGTATAAAGGTTTTGGCACCGCTACCGGGGAAATAGTTAGGCTTCGATCGTTGTTTAACTTAGGTCTACTCGCTTGAATCCTTTCAAGTGAGATTTTATTTTCAGTATATTAGCTTTCTCGTAGTCGATCTTTTCTTTGTGTTATTTGTTTCGTAAATCATTTTCATTGACCTCTATGGGAGACGCAAAATCCTATCCATACTCTTGGAGATTACTCCAAACCTAGCCACGAGGGCTATAGGAACACCATTGAGCTCCTCGAAGGGAACAATGTGGTGCCTCTTCTACCCGACACCATCCGGTTGGTGCAAAATGGATGCTCATTCCACAGACTTTGGTCTGAGGATCCAAACCAACATCTTAAGGATTTCTTAAAAGTTATAGACTCAGTTAACCTTGATGTTGCAAATAAGGAAAGAACGCACCTGTGTTTATTTCAATTTTTCCTTCGCGATCAAGCTAGAAATTAGCTTGAACGTCTTCTAGCAGGATCCATCTCAACATGGGAGGATCTTACTACTCGTTTCCTTGCTCACTTTCTACCGGGAAGGACTGCAAAACTCCATAAAGACATCATGATGTTCCAACAACATCAAGGAGAGACTCTTTCTAAAGCATGAACTTGTTTTAAGGACTTACTCCAAAAAGTCCCTCATCGTGGCATCGATCTTTGGCTCCAAGTCTAAATCTTTTATGACCATGTCAACCCCGCCACAAGACGAACCATCGATCAATCGGCCGGTGGTAAGCTTTGTGACAGAAACACCAAAGAATGTTGGGCACTATTAGAGGACCTTGCCCTCTATGACAACGAAAGTTGGAACGACCCAAGGAACTTTGCTAAGTCGGTCAAGGCAATCTATTTGCCTCAAGATGTCCCGAGTACATCCGACCGCCATCTTATCGAGCTTGAAAATCAAGTCCAATGCTTGATGGAAGCTTATCTTGCTCCTAAATAGCATGTTCAAGTGAACAAAATCTCTTCTTCATGTGAAATCTGTAGTGGTCCCTACGACACTAAATATTGCATGAAAAATTATGTAACAACCCGAATTTCGCGACGCGTATGACGATCGCAAGTTCGACGTCATAATAATTATTTTACAAGTTTTCATAAGCGAAGGTCGACATTTAAATTTTTATTTGTCGTAATTAATTATTTTTCTTTTTTATTATGAACGGAAACTTGAAATTTTTATTTTTGATGTTTCGCGAGTCAACGCTTGACCGCGCGTTCGTTAATCGTTTGAGCATTGGTATGTGTTTAATTACACACAACTTTTACCTTTAAAAACAAGTTAAAATAACCAAAAACGGACTTAAAATGCCAAAAATATGCTTGTTTTGCTATTTGTGTTATGCAGGAACGGTGTGTGTCTAATGAAAAAGAGAGATAGAAAATACACAGCCAAAAAGACAAAATGGACACGGATGGAAAAGCGTGGGCCAAAAGACCCACCTTCACTCCCATACACACACCTTTTACCTTTAAAAACAAGTTAAAATAACCAAAAACGGACTTAAAATGCCAAAAATATGCTTGTTTTGCTAATTGTGTTGTGCAGGAACGGATATCTAAGAAAATGACGAAAAACGAAGCCAAAACGACAAAACCGGACACGGAATGGAAAAGCGTGGAAAAGACAAAGTCAAGACAAAGCCCAAGTCTGAAAAAGTCAATCAAAGTCAACCCTGACAAAGTCAATGGTCAAAGCCGAAGTCATAACCAAAGAAATGTTAAATGGGCCCATCCGTACCCATCTAATGGGCCGGGTCAGCCCATTTACACATTATATAAAGACTTAAAAAGCCCATAATCCCTTTTTATATAACTCCAAGGACTAATCTTGCCAACCCCAGAAAGTTGTACCACCAAAGGACTTCCTTTGCAATAACCTTACACACATTCAAGGACCAAAACTGCCAACGTCCCAAAGTTATATTAAACCACATGGACTTTTGTTGCAATCACAATTAACAAACTGGAGGGCTTGTTCTGCCACCCCCACAAACCTGTTACCCCCACAAGGACTGAAATTGCAAAGACAAGTATATACTTGGAGGACCAATTGTGACAAAAAGCCCAAACCCTCACCCCCGTTTTTAAAACACTGTTTGTCTTCTACATTGTTTTCCCGCCACTACCACTAACCACCAAACCTGTCTCTGTCAACCTCGTTGACCACCCCCACATCCCTCCAAAACAGTCACCAACACTCACCCCACATTCAAATCCAGCTTGGCAATCCTATTACTCCCTATTGGTCAAGATTTTTTTAACGGCTTAGATTCAAAGGTGTGGGCAACAAGCAAGATTGAAGGCTAGGATTTGCTTATGACTTTCTCCTCACAAAAGAAAACCAACAAGCACACTCTGAAGGGAAGCTCAGTTGCTATAAATTGAAGAAGCACAAGATGAAGAAAGGGACGACCCGGAGGATTTAGTTTTAGTTTTTTAAGTCATTGTAACCTTAATTTAGTTTTTTTTTTCTAGCTACATTCTCTTGTAAACCTTTTAATTTTAATGGAATTTGAAGTTTAAGTTTTTTAAAAATTGTTGCTACTGTTCCCCTTTATTTAATCAGTTTTGGTAATAATGTTTGATTTAAATTGATATTAAGTGATGTTAGTTGCTATGTTTATATGTAATCAGTAAAAAAAAGAGTTGTTTTCATAAGTCATTAACTAGTAAAAAGCTGTCTTGAAAATTTTTTAAGGGGTGTTTGGCACAGCTTTAAAATGGGTCAAAAGCTATGTGAAATGGGTTGAAGTCTTTTAGAAATCTTCAGTGAGCTGATTCATGGTCATTTGGTTTAGTTTATCAAAAGTTTTCAATTTAAAATCAATTTTTCAAGTCTTTCCTAAGTTTTCCTAAAACTGTTTAAGTCCAAAACTTTTTTTTAAGCTTATCTAGTTAAGTTGATATAAGCAGCCTATGAGACTTGATTTGAGTCTCATTTGAATGTCAAGAGTTGCATTTCATAGCATTTCAGTTCACTTTTGTTTTTAAACCAATCTGTCAAAAAAAATGTTTAGTTAAATTTTCATTTTATTTTATTCAAAAAGCCCTTTTTCCACCTCAATAACCAGCAGCTTTTTATGAATTTCAAGCCATGATCTTTTGCTAATAAGCTCACCCCAAATCACTCTTAATCTGTTTTTCATTAGTTTTAGGTTTTGAGCTTATTTGAGAGCTTTTTCATAAGCACTAAATAGCCATTTGTAGATTGCATTAGGCACCTCCCCTGGTGTTGAACAACCATTTTCAGCCCCATCTTTTTTAGCTTATTTCCCATTAAGCCCTAGTTTTTTTGGATATTTAGATAGTCAGTAGGTTAGTCCATAAGTCCTTAGCTTTTTAGGGTTTAAATTGCTTTTTAGTTTGTTTAATCTTAAAGATAAAAGTCCTCTAGTTGCTGCCTTTGTATGCTTAGTTTAGGAGTTAGCTTAATTTCATTTCTGGCCTACTTAGTTATTTCAACTTGCTTATTATTTGTCCTATTTTATATATCAGTGCTCATTTCCAATCCTAGCTTAATGAATGCTTAAAAATAAATATCAAAAAGCCCATTTAGCCTTTAAGCTAGTTTAAGCCTACTGTCCACTTTCAAGTTCTTATTTTGGCTTATTCTTAGCTTTTCATGAAACCTGGTAGTTAGAAAAAATGATAAGCTCCATGAGCTTCTTAGGTTTGTATAAAAAAAATTAAGTTTCTAAATGGTACTGTAGCAAAATAAAAAAATAGCAAGGAGTGGGACTCGAACCCCTCCCCTCTCACACACAACACACACTGCTTACCATTGTGCCCGTAGGTCTTTTCCATTAGGGATCCATCTTGTTTAATTAATAAAGTCATTCTAGCCATTAAGCAGTCAGCCCTTTAGAGCTTATTACAGCTTATCTTTAATCTGTACACCCCACTTTTTATATTTTTCCTAGATAGAAAATTAGTCAAAGTATTTTTCATAATTTTTTCAGAATTTTTAAGATTAGTCTAGTATTTTTTATAATTTATTTTATTAAAAGTTTATTTAATTCATAAAAAATAGAAAAATTATAAAAAAAAAAAAATTTTTTTTACAAAATTTTCTTTTGTCATCTAGTTTGTAGGAAAAATTTAAAATCTAGTGTAGGGTCATTTTTGTGAAATTTTTATTTTCAAAGGCTCGTTAACGGGCCGGGTTTTCGTTTTTCTTCGTTTTTCACTTTTTAAGGACCCGTTTTAGATTTTCTTTTCATTTTCTTTCAAGTTAAGTTATTTTTAATCTATTAAAACTTTTAAATTCAATTTAGGACTTAATTTGAACATTTTAGGTTTTTAGCTCACGGGTCCCGGGCCCGGTTTCTCGTTTTTGCATTTTTTTTAGCCCAATTTTTCTATTCCAATAGACTTAGGATTTCATTTCATGCCTAATTATGCTTCCCGTAGTTTTCTAGGGTATTCCTTTCCTTTTTTATGCTTTCCCGTAGTTTAAGTTTAATTTTCCGTGCCTAATTCCGTTTTCCCGTAGCTTCTAAGTTTTCCCGTTGCCTTTGCTTGTATTTCCCGTAGTTTTATTTAGGTTTTCTTTAATCATTTTTTTGCATTTTAATCATTAAAAATCATTTCCCAACCTCTTCTTATTCAAACATCAAATATCGAACCGACTTTCGACATTCCAATTCGCTCCTCGTTGGGAAACGACTCGAGGGATTTTTGAGATCTTGCTTTGGGTAAAAGCAATTGAATTTCAAATCTCTTGGAATCCTTACGTATACTGTACTATAATTGAAACGTAATTCGACCTTAAAAAGTTGAGTATCACCCTCCTTTATCTTACAGCTAGTAGACCTGACCTACAATTTGCTATATGCATGTGTGCCCGGTATCAGGCTCGGCCTACCGAAAAGCACTTAAATGCGGTAA
>BQNB010134144.1:0-18355 GCA_026074375.1 Tanacetum coccineum | reverse complement strand
CATATACAGTATTTATCTGACTTTGTTATCCCTTTGTTAATTGCAATGTCAATTGTTATGTATATGTAGTAAACTCTTACATTTTGTACCTTGCAACGATTTAACTTTATGTCATCCCGTAAGCATTACGTTGCTAAAAAAGAAGCCAATAAACAACCAGCAAGCATCTAGTTTGCAGAATTATGTTTACTTCTCTGCATATCTCAAATAATCAAGTATGAGGCTGCTTGGGCTGAATCTATTGCGATTATTACAAACAATTTCTTTGTGTTACTCTCTGCAAAGTGTGAGACCTACGAAACGTTCCTAACCTGGTTTCAGGTGTCAAAGGAAACATGGGGGCAGTCCGGTCAGTTTGTTTTTTTTTCTAGATACGCGCAGTTTTTTGTGGTTGCTGAACCTGCGGGTTTGGTTCATGTTTATGGAACCAACATAAGCTCTGAAAAGAGGCAAGAAATTGATTTCTATAGTGAAATACCGCGAGTGTCACTTAGTCCAGATGACGAAACCGTTTACATTAGAGTGTACAGGGCCGGCCTTATGCCAATTTGTTACAGTTTAATCATGCCAGTTTGTTGCAGTTTAATTATGCTAGTTTGTTCCTTATTCTGCTGTAGTTTTGGCAATTGGAGTATATGACGAATTGAGACATGGATGTTATGTAAAACTTTGTTAAGAAAATCTATAACAGTTACTTTTAAAAGTATATGTTGGTCAGTTGTTGTTTGAATTTAAACTTTACAATTGTGATGGCCGTTGTAAATAACGAAGGAACTTTTATCCTGTTTCAAATCCACATTGTGGAAAGTTAATATCTTTTTTAGTCAATGATCATCCCATAGACTGGTCTGATTTGACACTAGTCTCGAATTTGGTTTGAATATGTTCACATGGCTTTTATATTGGTCGTTTTAAAATTTTGGATGGCTCCGAACGAAATTACATAATGAGACATTTCAAAAAAAAATGTTATATATAAAGTGTTATCATTTATAAGATTTAATGCAAATTAGTTATCTAGACGTTCAAGATATTACTCATTTAAAAAATTTATCATCTAAATATTTTTTTCTTCGAGAAAAATATATGTACACATGCATATAATAGTTAAACCGGACAAATTTTGAGGCCATGAGCGGTCGCGCATCTCGCACACCCTCAAAGACGCGGCTTTGGCTTATGTTTCACAATTTTAATTAAGTTTACATGGCCCCTAACTACTAGTATTACTATTACTAAACCATACAAAAAGCGGGGGACCCGACCCGAATATAATTAATGCCACCCGAGACCCGCTATTTAATGCTGCACACCGGAAGTTTATTTCGGTATTTACGAAATAATTAATGTTTGGTTCGATTTTCGTTGGGTTCAATTTTTTTATTTTTTATTTATTTACGAAATAGCCCCTCGAGTATTTACGAAATATTTCATCGCACTATGTGTCAAATTACGATTTCTACCTTATTGCAACGACAACGAAAATCACCACCGGATCCACTCTCGCTAACCCAAAACGACGCCCGCTAACCATCCCGCAGATGCCGCATTAAATGCACCGGGTCGACCCGACCGGTCCAGGTGCATTTAATGCGTGGGGTCGACCCGATTCGGTCCAATTTTTTTCGCAACCCGTCGGTATTTACGAAATACCTCCTCTCACCAGGTGTCAAATTACGAAAACTACCCTCATTTTAAAAAAAATTATAAAATACCCCCTCCCTCACTAACGGCTATTGGGATCGGTCGCTACTTAACCACCGTTAACTTTTTTTTCAATTTACAAAAATATACCCCCTTGCACGTCCAGCCGAAAACAACGGCTAATAACAAGCCCGACCCGACCCGTCGGAGTCCGCCTGACCCGCCGGAACCCGCCGGCCGACCCGGTTTTTTTTTCTCAAAAAATTTTTAAAATAAAATTTTCCTTTTTTTTAGGAATATCCTCTCGCACTGTTGGAGTCATCGGTCTGTTTTTCTAATAAATAAAACTTTAAGTTTCCTCAAACCCCGCGCTCCGCTAACCGTCCCGCAGCGGAGCGCGGGTATAGATACTTGTCAATGTACAAAAACTGACATGCATAAATATTTCAAAATAGTTCATTCATTAATGTATTATACACTTTTTTAGGCAGGCATCCATTTCACAAACAGCGTCACGAACTATTTTATCATGTAAAAACTAAATCTGTGAATGAAGTCAAAGTCAGTGTTTTTTATGATTTGCTTGTGTATTGTCTAACTTAAATAAAAGTTGTGGATATATCAGATTATCAGTCCAGTTGACTACAAGTTGAGTTGATGAGGTAGCTGGGCTAACTTGAGGAAATAATATTCAACCACTTGGTGAGTGCTAATATTTAGGCTAAGAAAGCCCAATCCAAGAAACGAAACCTAACAAAAGAAGTAAACCTCAAGTGTTGCGAAAGACTGGGATCTCGGCCTTGATGGCACTAAAAGCAGAATTTTAACATATTTTACGCAGTACAACTTTGGTTCCGAGTTGAAAAAGCATAAACTAATGAACCAGCACAAACACGCGTAAAAATAGGGGTGTTCATCGGTTCGGTTATTTTCTTTTTCCGGGTAAAACGAAACCGAATCGAATTCAATTTAGATTAAAACAAACCGAAAACCAAATCGAATAACCAAAATTCCAAAGATAACCGAACCGAGTAACACGAATTATATACTTTTAATTATTTATTCATTTATTTATAGAGATTTTTAGCAAAAAAAAAATTAAGCTTAAAAAAATTATATTTACACTAGAAATAGTTTTAAATTTTTTTAATATAAATTTATACAAAATATATATATTTATATGAATTCGGTTTTCGATTTAAGATTGCTAAATCCATAACCAAACTGAAAACCGAATATTCAATTCGGTATGATTCGGTTACAAACTCGACTCGATTATTTTCGGTTCGATTAGGTTTCGATTTTCGATTTATTCGGATATTACTCGAACAATGAACACCCGTACGTACAGATTTGGTTCAACTAACAAAACAAAACAAAAAATCAAATATTAAAGAGACAATACTATTCATTCATTTTTTTAACCAAGATAACCATTTACATATGCGTTTAAAAAATTATATATTTTTTAATTTATTGACTGTTAAGTAAAACTAATTACACCATCATGCTAAGCATAAAATCATCTTTCACGATAAGAGCATTTTTATATACTCTATCTGTATATACCATTTTTTTTTGAGTTTTTTTACGAGTGTAAGAATTCACGTCTTGAAAAATCATATGATTTTACAAATTACATGTGATATGTTACATGAAAAATCACATGTAATTTGAAAAACTACATTTGAATCTTAGGATTACATGTGATTTTTGGAATGACATGTGATTTGTATTTTAAATTTAAATCCAGCATCACAAATCGCATATGATTTCATATTGTCTAATATTTAATACACATAAAAAGCGAAGAAAAATTGTCGAAATGCATATTTGCTGGAAGATAAAAGATTATCGTTGTGACAGTGTATTTTTTTGGCATAGCGATTTAACGTTTGCAGGATATTGTATTTTTAAAATAGGTACTTTGTCTAGATTTTGTTAATATTTATTAAACTCATTCCACGCATGTATTGTAGATTTTTTTAGTTTTTAATTAAATTGAACTCAATAAAGATTAAAAAAGTAAAAAATGAAAAGAGAAATACTTGCCATTAATACATTTTACTAAAGAGCGGTCGCTCTTAAGAAAACGTATAGCCAAGTACATGTCTTCCAATAGTTGGTAATTACTTTTTTTGTCTCTCTCCCACTTCCGACGATTGTTACTTACTTTTTAATCCCTTTCCTACTTCCATTATGTCTTTCACTTTTTCTCTTCCGACGATATTTACTATACCACTTCCTACTCTATTTGCTTTTGGGTGGTCGCTCTTGAAAAAAACGTGCAACCAAGTTCACGCCTTCCAATAGTTGGTATTTACTTTGTTAATCCCTCTCCCATTTTCATTATTTCTTTCTTAAAATCTTTGCATGTTATCGGGTTTTTTTGCGGATGTTGAGATCTATTGAAATAATTGGTAAGAATTTATGTTTAAGAGGGTTAGGGTTTTTATACATCTAGGGTTTTTAATCTTTGCATGTCATCGGGTTTTTTGCGGATGTTGAGAAACTAAGAGTGTTTGGGGTTTGGATCTGTGAACTTTGGAAACGATTTTGGGGCATCTGAAAATTAATTAGGGATGTGTTTTGATTTAGGGTTTTGTGAAATTGGGAAGAAAATCAATTAGGGTTTTGTTTTAATTTAGGGCTTTTGTGAACTTTGGGATATTTGGGGTCTGGATAGTGGGTTTGATGATGGGGCGTGTTTGCGTGTGCTTATTTATTAGGTTAGTTGAGCATGGTTTCATTTTTTTGCAGTACATGGTGTTATGCGAGCTTTACATTGTGTTTTTGTTGTTTTTATTTGCAGCAAATGTGCAGTTGTTACAAATGTTTGTCTTGGCACGATTTTGGTTGCCGCTATGGCTGGGCAGGTTTGTTAACCTTGCAGCTATGACAGACGTATTCGTATATATACTAATGTGTTTTCCATCATTGCGGGTAAAGGCAAGTCATTTCTTGGCGGGGTATCATAAATTCATGTTTGCAGCCATGGTGGCCCGCTATTTCTTTATCCGGTTACACTCATGATGGGTAAAAGCAAACTGTAACTTGGCGGGGTATTATGAATTTGTGTTTGCAGCCATGGCGGGTCGCTATTTCTTTATTCGGTTACACTCATGATGGGTAAGAGCGAGATTTATTTTGCCGAGGTATCACGATTTTGTGTTTGTAGCCATGTCGGATCGCTATTTCTTTATCTGGTTACGCGTCATGCTTACTTAGTTTGCTGCTATGCTAGACATATTTTGGGTTATACTATTGTGTTATGTTGGCATTGCAATTTGTGTCTGGCTTATTTGGTTACGGGTTCTGGTACCTCAAGGCGATGAAGATACTGTTGACTGCGTGTGTTTACCGCTTTCCAACTATAATTAGTTAGTTGATCATGATGGTTGACAGCGACATGTTTTTTAGTGTGGCAGCACGACATCGTGTTTGTAGCCATGGCCGGTCGCTAACCTAATTTTCGGTACCACGCGGGTATTTCTGAGCCATTACATTGTCGGTTAGCTAAATGAGGTTTCACTTTATGATCTGTACCAATTCTTGAGCAGCCTATGAGCATCTAGAGTATCAAGGTCGCTGTTGTACGTGCACATAGGCTGCTCAAGAATGACAATGTGCATACGCGGTTTGAATACTAATTGTGACAGTAGTTACAAACTGACAGCTTTTTGTATGTCATCCCTATAACGATTTTAAATTGGTTGATCATGATGGGTGAGAGCGACCTGTTTCTCGGCGTGGCATCACGACATCATGTTTGCAGCCATAGCGGGTCGATCACTTGATTTTCTGGTACTGCGTGTGCATAGCCGGTTAACTAAATGAGGCTGCACCTCAGTTTTCGAGCAACCTGTGAGTGTCTAGAGTATCAAGTTTGATGTTGTACGCACACATAGGCTGCTCAAGAGTAAGAATGTGCATACGCGGTTTGAATGCTAATTGTGACAATTGTTACAATGGACTAATTTTTGAGTATGTCATTCCGTACGGGTTTGTAGGGTTATGATTGTTAAATCTGAGCATGTTTAAACGTGTGAACTTTCAAAGTTTGTATCCATGGCGGTGATGTTTGTTTTTCTGAGTTGCTTCGTTATTTGATTCTTATAGCCCCTGGATGGGGAAGGAGGTGGTATGCTAAATATTGTCGAAAGAGAAGATGGAAACGTCTGAAGTCACGTTTGTATAAAATCATAAATCTTAAAGGATGTGATGATAAAATTTTGTTGTGTCTCATCGGGTGGCGTTGAAGTATGAAGTACGTGCATCTTGGTAGGGCAAACTTACTATGTTTGCAGCCATGCTTGTCGTATTTTCTTTTTACGGTTGCTTACTTATCTGACGCCTTTATAAATAGTAACATACGTTACTGGAGTGTGTGTGCTTCTTGCACGTTTCTTAAGGACACTGTAAAATGTATTAATATATGTATGGTACACAAAGTGTTGAGGATTTTCGTATCTTGGCGAGGCGTTTATACTAATGTAGCCATGGCGGCCTTCCCGATTTTGCAGCCAATATAACATGTGCATGGACCATTTCTCAAGCCAGCTGGTGTGTCACTCATGTCTTTCCTGTCACATACCATCTGGTCTGATACATGTTTCATATGTGTGTTTGTCACTATATTAGGTTTCGCTGGGTGTTGTTGCCATTTGTAAACTAAAATCTGCGGCGCAGATGCTGCGTGGTTACATTGTAATGTAAAATATTTGCAGTCATGGCAGATGTATTCCTTTAAAAAAAACAGGCGATGGTGAATTTGAATATGTAGGAGGCGGTTCAATGGCCTTGTACCACACTTAGAGAACTGGGTCTTTGTCTTATATGTCTTTGCTTCACTACTTCGTGTATGAATCACATGTTTAAGACCGGGTTTTGGTTACTCGCTGTAGTTATTAAAGGTTTGCATTTGTTACTTGATATTGCTTTTATATTTTGCATGATTATTTTAAAGGTTTGTCAATGCACAGCATGCGACATAAGTGTGGTGCCTTCTAATTAGGCGTGTGTGAGAGTGACAAAACCCTTATCATGTGGGTGGTTATGACACTACATTTGCTGATCGTTCTTTACTATGATGTATGAGTAATAGCTCAGATATATTCCTTTAAAAATAGGTGATGATGAATTTGAATATGTAGGCAAGGTGGCATCAATTGCTTATAGCCACACTTATCGAACTAAGCCTTTGTCTGATATGTCTTTTCTTCACTATTTCATGTATGAAACACGTGTTTGAGACCGGGTTTTGGTCACTCATTGCAGTTATTAAAGGTTTGCATTTGTTACTTTATATTGCTTCTACATTTTTCCATGGTCATCATAAGGGTTTGTTACTGTCACGCATGTCGACATTAAGGTGATTCCTTCTAATTAGGCGTGCGTGATTTTGACAAAACCCTTATCACGTGGGTGGTTGTGACACTGCATTTGTTGATCGTTCTTTACGTATGATGTATGAGTAATTGCTCTATTGACCACCCATATATTCCATGTCAGAAGTCAACAACATTGAGTCAGAATTTGAAATTATATCCCTTTGGTCATTTTCTGAAGTTTACATCTTTACCATTTTTAACATAACTCTTAAACCGTACATCCGATGAGGACAAAATACGCGTCCAAATTTAAGTTGACTTGATACCTAAAAGCTACGGTTTTACTAATTTGGGTATTAGTATACAAACTTTTTGACTTATTATGGTTTCAAATTCAGGTCGCGCAATTTGACTAGTTTTAGTAAAGTGGCGATATCTCATCTATCCGAAATAGTTATCACCCCATCCAAATGGATATGTGTACCTAAGACATATACCTGGGTCACCATTAACTTTTCTAGAACTTCTAAAGCCAAAATTATTTCTTTACACACTAATCTACCTAGCATTTCAAAATTGTCCCAAAGCAAGTGTGACTAACTTTTGTAGCTTACGTAAACAAACAAAATTTGAATTATATGGATGCTATTAAAGTGAGGCCAGTTGGAGGTGATACCTATAAGTGTCCTCTACAAGTATCATGATTTCTTTTCAAAGAGTTTGCAAAAAAACATGGAGTTAAGCTCCATTTCCTAACATTAGGTCTGATTTGACTAGTTTTAGTAAATCGGCCGTATCTCACTCATCCGGAAGAGATACGGATCTATCCAAAGAACCACATGGACCTAAAACCTAGTCTTATATTTCTATCAACTTTACAATGTACCTTATGACCAAAAAAAATTTCACAAATAAACTGTTTAGCTACTGATCTAAAAACAGTCCCAAAAACTTTTACAAATCCAATCCAAACATCATTTTAATTCCTCTAAAACCCTATACAATGCCATACCTAATTATTGAACACAATAATAAACACAAAAACTTATGAATTTCAAGAATTAAAGATTAAATGCATGGCAAAAAACTAACAAGAAAATCAAGAATAAAAGATTAAGGACTTACAAGATCAACAAGACACTAATTGAAGAGTAAAATCAAACACAACCCCCTTAACCTAGCGTGCTGAATTCGAACCAAAAAGGACAACCCAAATCAATTCAAACCTCACTTCTACATACCCAATATAACATACTCCACTTGTTTAAACCAAACCCTAATCAAACTCTTCAAGAAAAGACCCAAAAACACTCCAAATTGACCAACTTTGCAAGAATCTTTAGTATGATGTTGTGATGGATATAATGAGTAGGAAAATTTTAGAGATGTAGTGATGGTGATGGTTGATGGTCGGCAGCCATAAGGGAGAGGGGAGCAGAAAGTTTTTATCACTGTGTTTTTTGTTAAAGCAAGAGAAGGAGAAGAATGAAAATAAAAAAGAAGGGTCGATGTTTTTGATGTATGAGAGGGAGGGTCGGTTAATGGACTAGGGGGTGGGATTTTATATTTTTTTTGTAAATTTTGTTAAGTGTAAGTATTATGTAGTATAAAAGGTAAATGTATAAATAAAAGGTAAGTTTTTTAGCAAGTTTGACCAAGACGAAAAGTAAAAGTTGAAATTTCTAAAATAAAATTTTATAAAATCCTCGGGGTAAAATATAAAAATATTTAACTACGATAAACAAGTAGACTAATAATGAGCTAAAAGACGGCTCAATTTTTACTAGAAACGCAAAATTACTGAATCGGGTAAACCGTAAAATATAAAAAAAATACTTAGAGGCAAAATTAGGAATAAAATATAAATAAATTATTTACCTGAATTTACGGAGTATTACAGTCGATCCCCCTAAGGGAACTCTAGTCCCCAGAGTTCAACTGACGACTAAAGTAGACGAGGTGGTTGTGAAGAGATGAGGGTACTTGCCACATAATTGATCCAGTCGCTCCCATGCGAGTTTAGCTCCCTTATGAAATACAGCTTGTTGTCGAGTCGCAATGCATCTAGTTCCCGCGGTAATTTAAGTTTGTATAGATCGCTTTCTTTAATGGTTGTGCACCTTATGCCGCATATGTAGCGTCTCAATTTCTTTAGTGCCGGGACCAAAGCTCCTATCTTCATATCATGCGTCGAAATGCATTCGAAGAGTTCAATTAAACGATTAAACAAGGTATCAACAATATTGAATAAATAACATACAACATACATCAAATGTCTGAAATGTGCATGTGGGTATGAATTAGTTGTTATGAAGGTCCTTGATGAAAAGATTGAATATCTATACTGATGAGAGAACAAGTGAAAATGAAGAATTATTATGTCATAACGATGATCAATGAAGCACATACCGAATAACAATACGTATCAAGATCGAATAATGAATTTGTAATGATAATTAATGCAACCGGAGGAATTAAATAATTTATTCATCTTCAAAGGAAGTGACAAGTAGGTTATAATGAGTTTAATATTTCGAGATTAGAGAATTCCAAAAGAGAGATTAATTATTTTATGAACAAGGTAGTGAACAATCATTAATCAATGCAACGAATAAATGAGTAGATAATGAAAGAGGAATAAATAAGAGTATATGATGAAATAAGAAAAGATATCGCGAGCATGTAAAATATGACTATGTCAACGACTTAAGAGAGCATGTAGAAAGAATATATGTACAAATGTAGTAATGATCAAAAGAATAAATATGTAGAGAATGATTTGCATAAACAATATATGAAGCAAGGAAGTATGAAGGATCATTTGTACAAATAATCAAGTAAACAAAATTGGTTATAATAATGGTAGGATAAAGACAAGTGTCAAGAATATCAATTTACAGTAACGGTAAAAAAGCAACGAAAGTAAAGAATTATGAAAGACTATAGAGAGCCATTCGTGAAATTAATTGATGCAAACGAGGGTATTAATACTAATAGTTGAAAGAGACATATTTCAAAGAAGCAATGTGATTGCTAACGAGATAAGTGAATTAATTGTACAAACAATTAATTATTTAAGAGAGTTAGTATCAAATGGCTAACACAAGCACATATTAAGAAAATGGTATATCAAGGATGTTAAAATGGGATAAGGAAACTTAATTGTACAAACAATTAATTATTAAAGAGAGTGTAAATATATCCGTACCACAAATCGAATAATACATCAAGAGTTTTTAAAGAAATGTTATTAAGTAAAAAGGTCTTCACTAACTATGATGGTCGTGATTCCCTCTTTGGAATGAGGTTGCTTGTTGTGTCATTCCCAATGATATTCCAGTCGGAATACATGACCTTCATTAGCATGGTTTGTCTCAAGGGTCTTTATGTGTGATTCGTTCTCGACATCACGGATCTCGTTCCGCTCTAGGCAAAAGAGCATGTCAGCCATACGTTGAGCTATAAGTCGCTTGCTAGATGTCGAACTTTTAGCAATTACCTTCTTGATGGCATAATTCTTCAAAATCACAAGGAGAGAAGAGAAAAAGAATAAGACGTTAACGAGTCGCATTCCAAAAGTAGATGCTCCAAGTCGCCATGTACGAGGAGACAAGTTAATTGTCGTATTCCAATTAGTCGGCATGTTTCTATGCAGTAGGTTACGTGATGACGTATGCGTTACAGAAGTACGAAGCGAGTGTCCAAACTCGTAATCGATTAATAATATAACCAGTGGGATCGACAAATTATGTCGAGTTAAAATGTTATCAAAAGAGAATTAAGTAAAGTCATGAAAAAGAAATTTTGGAGGCCATTGAATTACTAACAATGTCTTGAAAGGTTTTAGAGATCGTCGTATCACTCACAACGTCTTGAAAATAAACGAGACAATTGTGTCACTCACAATGTCTTAAGAGAAGAGTTTTAGTATTTATATAAACAACATTTATATAAAAAGAAAATATAGTGACGCTCTAAAAGGTAAACATACGTGATCGAACATAGTCGACATTTATATAAATAACTTTTATATAAATAAATAACGGTAATCTCGAAGATAAGCGTAAGAGATCGAAAATAAAGTCAAGTTTTATATAATCATTATCCATATAATACTAATAACAATGCTCGAGGGAGTAAATATAAGGAACCAGGAAGTACGCGCGCACGGATATCGGATAAAACAAGGAGAGACTCTAAATTTTGAAAAATAGTCATAGTCTAGGTTTTGAAAACGACCCAGTTCTCTATGACCAGTGCTCTGATACCAATCTCTCACACCCCCAAAATTAGACTACAGCGAAACGCTAACATTAAGGTGCGACATCATGGAGCAAAAAGTACAAGTCACATAAAACGACGTCAAAATGAGACGTTTTAGAATACATTTCAAAATGTTTAACATTCGATACATTAAAAACATCAGAGTTTGAAAACAGGTCCCAATAGTTTCAAAATATCACAATGTTTTCCAAACATGACAAAATGTTTAGATACAATTTTCATCGAATGTAATAATAGAAATACCTTACAACATAGTATTTTCAAAAGAGATTTTATCAATTGTATAAAATGAAGAGTCTCTAAATTACATATCTGTGCGGCTTCCCTCCGAGCAAAATACATGAAAACCTGAGATAAAACACGCTAAAAAGTCAACAAAATTGTTGAGTGAGTTCATAGGTTTTTAATAAGTAAAGCAGTGATTGAGTAAAATCAAGTAACGTTATTAAAATCAAACAGTTTAGTGGATCACAAGATTTAAGTAATAGCAGACTAATGAAACACATTCATTAGTCCAAAAGAATTATTATTGCACTAAGCTCACAACACCGAAACCTTAACATGTACTTCAATCAATGGATTGGTAATAACAAACCAGTATTCGAGGTTTGCTCCCCACGATAGTGTAGGATGTTGCCAAACACCCTAGAAAGTATTTCAAATGTTAAATGCGCCACATGGTTATCTAGAAACCATAATCCCGGACGAGGATTTTCAGTCCCGATAGATCTATCCACAACACTCACGCTTACTACATTAGCAATTAACGGTTCATGATTGAAAGGGGACTTAAGTACCAATAGCGAAACCTAGGCAATAATATCAGGCACTAATATCCGGCATAACATACAATTTTTAAATACTTGTGTCCAAATATAAAAAAAGCATGTATCTCTCCCCGTGGAGTTTGTAAAAGCAATTAAAAAGAAAAGGGGCTATGAACGCACCTTATGCGAAACGGAAAAATCAACAATATAGTCGCTGAAGTAAATAGAACACCCTAAGTGCAACCTAAAATAAATGGTGCAACTTAGCAAAATAAACAACTAACACTCACACAAATAAAAATGAAATAAAAGAAAAATTACATAAAACGTTTTTCTGTAACCGGAACAAGTATGGCATTGTGTCCTAAATTTATAGGTCAAAATTACTCAAAACACAAGTCCTAATCTGAATCAATATTACTTCTAAGACATGTCTTAAGTTTACATCTTAACTAGTAATTTCTACAAGTGCCCACATTAGTTTTACGTCAAACAATTTCTTTATTTACCAAAATTCTAAAATTTACCCATCTTAGAAAACGCATAATTCAAAATCCGCAATTGATAAAAATATGAGGTTTTGGCGTACAGGAAGCCTTACGAGTATATTCTCCATAAATATAGGGCCTAATGACCAAAAAGTTTCAGAACCTAGGTGAAATTACTAATTTACCCTTCATTACAAGTGCATGTCATTTTCTGAAATTTATCGCTTCACCAATTTTAGTATATCTCCTAAACCGTACATCTGATGAGGACAAAACACACGGATAAATTTAAGTTAACTCGATACCTAAAATCTACAGTTTTACTAATTGGGTGTTAGTATAAGAATTTTTTGACTTATTATGGTTTCAAATTTAGGTCACGCAGTTTGACTAATTTTGGTAAAGTGGCGATATCTCACCCATCCGAAATAGTTACTGCCCCAACCAAATGGCTATGTATATCGAAGACATATACCTAGGTCACCATTAACTTTTCCAGAACTTCCTAAGCCAAAAATATTTCTTTACACACTAATCTATCTAGCATTTCAAAACTGTCCTAAAGCAAGTGTGACTAACTTTTGTAGCTTAAGAAAACGAACACATTTTAAATTCTATGGATGCTATTAAAGTAAGGCCAGTTGGAGGTGATACCTCTAAGTGTCCTCTACAGTTATCATGATTTCTTTTCAAAGAGTTTGCACAAAAACATGGAGTTAAGCTCCATTTTCTAACACTAGGTCTGATTCAACTTGTTTTAGTAAATCGACCGTATCTCACTCATCCAAAAGAGATACGGCTCTATCCAAAGAACCACATGGACCTAAGACCTAGACCTATATTTATATCAAGTTTCCCAGCTACCTTTTGACCAAAAAAATTTCTCAAACAACCTGTTTAGCTAATGATCTAAAAACAGTCCTAAAAACTTTTACAAATCCAATCCAAACACCATTTTAGTTCCTCTAAAACCCTATACAATGTCATACCTAATTATTGAACACAGTCATAAACACAAAAACTCATGAATTTCTAGAATTAAAGATTAAAATGCATGGCCAAAAACTAACAAGAAAATCAAGAATCAAAGATTAAGGACTTACAAGATCAACAAGAACACTAATTGAAGAGTAAAATCAAACATAACCCCCTTGACCCAGCTTGCTGAATTCGAACCAAAAAAAACAACCTAAATCATTCAAACCTTGCTTCTAATTACCCAATATAACATACTCCACTTGTTTAAACCAAACCCTAATCAAACTCATCAAGAAAAGACCAAAAAATACTCCAAATCTTCAAGAAACTTGACCAAACTTTGCAAGCATATTTAGTATGATGTTGTGATGGATATAATGAGTAGGAAAATTTTAAAGATGTAGTGGTGGTGATGGTTGATGGTCGGCAGCCATAAGGGAGAGGGGAGCAGCAAGTTTCTATCACTATGTTTTTTGATAAAGTAGGAGATGCAGAAGAATGAAAATAAAAAGGAAGGGTCGATGTTTTTGATGTATGAGAGGGAGGGTCAGTTAATGGGCTAGGGGTGGGCTTTTATATTATTTTTTTTGTAAATTTTGTTAAGTGTAAGTATTGTATAGTATAAAAGGTAAAGGCATAAATAAAAGGTAAGGTTTTTAGCAAGCTTGACCAAGACGAAAAGTAAAAGTTTAAATTTCTAAAATAATTTTTTATTGAATCCTCGGGGTAAAATGTAGAAATATTTAACTATGATAAACACGTAGACGAGCAATGAGCTAAAAGACAGCTCAATTTTTACTAGAAACGCAAAATTACTGAATCGGTTAAACCGTAAAATATAAAAAGTTTTACTTAGAGGTAAAATTAGGAATAAAATATGAATAAATTATTTACCTGAATTTACAGAGTATTACACTAGACTAAGAACGTCTTGTTTTCGCCATGACGCGGTCATTAAGTCACTTCCCTCACCATCTCGTATATTATACGATTCGGACGAAGATCCCGGCAAATATTAGTATTCTGGTCTTTAGACAGACGTCGTTAGATTCCGAGTCAGAGCTCGTGACGAGAAGCAGGTGAACTACGTATGCACGATATGTAGAGACGTTCATTCTTTCGCTATTAGAAACTATGTCGACTATATTTCGGTCACCTTTCTGTCTTATTGTGTCATATTATTAAGCCAACCATTTTGGCTGCGAATGTGAGCAAGAAGGCTCGATTAGTACAGAACCACTCAGTGGTTAATTGATTCATCCTAACAGAATTGTTAAAGGAACATTTTAATACGTCAAAACCGTCTTATTTTTGGCTGGGAGTTGAACTCCAGCTGGTAGCCGACTTGTTGAAAGGCTATTTATGGCACATCTAGCTTGTTTTTTCCCGCGCCAATGACATAAAACTCGATCGTAATGTGACACAAAACTCGTTTTTCCCTACGCCAATTCTGGCATTTAATGGAGTATATGACCCTACTTTGCATATTGCACATGACTATTTTCTTATCCACTATGTGGATTGACATTGTTTTTGGCATGGAAACCCGTTACTTTTAACGTTTTGTTCTTAAGGACATTCGATGAGACATATTACGTCATTACTTGCCCCTAGGAGCAACTCACCAAGGAGTGTTATCACTCTATTTGTTTAGATTGTGTGACTGTCGCCTAAAAGACTCCTTTTGAAATAAAATGATTGATGGAAGAATGAAAACCTTATACTCGATAATTTGATTAATTGTGTGATCATAACAACAATTTTCATCTTGACGTTCGTGTTTCGGAGATGATAATAATTTGGATAAGTCAAAGTTCTTTGTAACAAAAATGTGTATAAGTGAAATGAATTCTTAAATACCTTTTTAAAGCGTGATGCTTTATTAGTTTTAAAATGATTACATGGTTTGAGTATCAAAACCTATGTATAATAAGGTATGTCTAAACCTCAATTATTGTTAAATATCATTATTCAACCCGCATTTGGAAAAAAATGTTTTTAACATATAAATTCTTTTGTATCAACTTATTATGCCAATCTATTACGATTTCAAAATTTTAAGATCTTTATTATACACTACTTGAACTATATTATTAAAACTCTTTTATTACTATTTATGCTGAAAAGCCAACTTTATTAAAGGTCACTAAGAAATACGAGCTTTCACAGACGCATCTTATTGCACGATTATCATTATAAAAATATTTAAACCATGCATGGAAGAATTTTATCCTTCCCTACACAAATTTTTGTGGCATCTATTTTTACATAAATATTATTATGATGACTTCCAAGCAACATATAACATATACGTACTCAAATTATACTTTGGTTAAGTGTTTGCTCATATAAATGTCTTTGGACAAATTTTAAAACCATGTCTTCAAGAAGAAACACGCGCAACCCATGAACAAATCTTAGAAACCAATTATTGTACCTCTATGCTCTACGAAACTAGAGCAGATACGAGTCGTTTTACTATAGTTTAGGCTGTCAATTGATTTAAAATTTGAAGAGCTTCGACATAGTAGTAAGGATGTATTGGTTTACTAGGGTTCGAGCAGAAATTGATAGTTTCGCGAAAATCGTTCAAACCCCTTTAGAAGGCGAAAGGATTCTAGTAGTACAAGAAGATAGGTTCGGAAAAGACTTGAAGCTAGTATCGGCCATCAAGATGAGAAAATACCTGGAGAAGAACAGTGTCACATTTTTGGCACATGTAATGGACAAAGGAGCTAATGTGAAGAGTGTCTAAAATATTCTGATAGAAAGAAATCATGCCGAGGTCCTTCCGAAAGATTTGTTTGGACTCCCGTCGACTAGGATAGTCGAGTTCTGGATTGATCTATTGCTGGGAGCGGCACCGGTGGTTAAGGCACCATATCGTTTAGCACCATCGGAAATGCAAGAACTGTCCAGTAAACTACAAGAACTTCTGAGCAAAGGATTGATAAGACCGAGTTCATCACCTTAGCATGCACCAGTGCTTTTTGTTAAAAAGAAAGACGGATCGATGTACACATGTGTCGATTACAAGGAGATGAACAAATTAACCATTAAGAACTGATACCCTTTTCCTCGAATAGATGACCTATTCGATCAACTGCAAGAGCAACTTACTTTTCTAAGATTGACCTACGGTCAGGAGATCACAAATAAGAGTCAAGGAAGAAGACACCTTAAGACAGCGTTCAAGACGCGGTACGGGCATTACGAATTCCTAGTCATGCCCCTTTGGGTTGACTAATGCACCGACTGTGTTTATGGACCTGAGGAACAAGGTGCGTAGACCCTCTTAGACAAGTTCGTAATGGTGTACATTGATGATATTCCCATTTACTCATGAAGTAAGGAAGAGCATGAACAACACTTAGACACCATTTTGAGATTTCTCAAAGATGAGAAATGGTACGCCAATCTCCAAGTGTGAGTTTAGGTTTCAAGAAGTAAAATTTCTCGGTCACGTGGTCAATGCAAAGGGAATTCATGTCAAAACTGCAAAGATTGAAGCTATTAAAAAATGGAAAAAGATCGCGATGGATTTTGTGACAAAGTTACCTAGGACGTCGAGAGGACATGATACGTTTTGGGAAGCGAGGAAAGTTGAGCCCTCGATATACTGGACCCTTCAAGGTACTAAGTAGAGTTGGTCCGATATCTTATGGACTTGAGCTACCGCATGAGCTTTGTAGAATTCATGATGTGTTCCACGTCTCAAATTTAAAGAAGTATTTAACTGACGAAACGCTTGTCGTTCCGCTAGAGGAATTACAAATCACTGACAAACTCCAATTTATGGAAGAACCATTGGAAATTATGGACCGAGAGGTCAAGAGACTAAAGCATAGTCAAATTCCTATCGTTAAAGTTTGATGGAATTCGCGAAGAGGTCCCGAGTTCACATGGGAGCGCGAGAACGAGATCAAGTGCAAGTACCCACACATATTTTCGAGCACGCAATCATTGGCTAAGTCGAACCGAATCCCGAGGTGGGATTCTTTCTAACGGGGAAGGATGTGACAACCGTCAAGTTCAGTTAACAACCATTAGAGTTGTTATAACGTCTTTGACTAAACTTACTTGTCTTAAATTATTTTGTACTTGTCGGGTTATTTTGGCTTGGATTGTATTTTTATTTAACCTCGATTACGAGCGTGCCTTCGACCAACGATCCATATTTTTTTCTTTAGGTTATTATTTAACTTCGTACATTTACTATATATATTTATTTTGGCGTAAGTTAACTTTTACGGGTAACCGGATAGGTTACTCCGCGTTCGTAATAAAACATATATTAAACGTGAACCCGACTCTAGACTAAATATTAGTCTACATGCTCTACGTATTTTTATTATTCCACATATATACTTTATATGTTGTAATTTATTTTTAACATTTGCGTTTACTCTTCGTGGTTGCGTCTAAACTTTTACAACGTTATACCTTTTTACCCATTAGCCTTAAATATACTCACTTAAACCAAAATTTATACAAAAATTAACCACTAAACCCCCCTCAACACCTTAAAAATTTCGACACAAACACATGGACACTTGTCCATGTGATGTATACCCCACATATGTGTTTAACCAACCTTATGATAAGTGTCCTACTTATACACATACCATTGACACATGTCCATGGTATTGTGCGTGTCTAAGTTTACACCACCACCTCATCAAATCACCATTCTCATCTCATTCATAACTTTCAACAAAATAATACACACTTCCTTTGCACCTCCTTTCTTTTTCGTGAATCACCTCACCCACAATCACAATTTCCATCTTTTAATTTAGCTAAAGAAATATATTCAAGTATTGAAGGTTTTGATACTAGTTAATACTCTTTGGTTAAATCTCTT
>BQNB010134142.1:3065-18355 GCA_026074375.1 Tanacetum coccineum | reverse complement strand
CAGTTACAGACATTTTATTATTAGAAAACTTAAAATTCCTGCGATGGTCTTCTACATTTTGCTTCTTCCTTTGACTATTGTTAGGTATGACTCTATCTTCCAGTTGATTGCTCTTAAGTTGTGGTCTGCTAACACTCGTAGTGGGAATTACTCCTGTAGAGAAAGACACATGTTTGTTAGTTTTCCTAATGTCTTGAGGCAACCGTGGTGTTCTAGTTTGATTAGGCTTTGTGTGCACTTTATACATTCCTGGTGCAATCACATTTGTGTTCTTGAAAATTGGCAACACATTCTGAGGCAAAATCTATGCAGTGACTGGTTTTGAAAAATCATGGGACACATTTTGTATGGTAACTGGCTTTGACTTTGAAAAATCTTTCTTTGCAAGAGAATCTGAAAAAATAGCTGGTTTACCTAAAATTGATTGTCTTTGACTTTTAAAAGCATTCGGTTGTCGAATAACCGATGATTTTTCAAACTTAGTTTCCACATATTTTCCTTTTATCTTATCTATGAGTTTCTTCAACTCACTTATTGCAATTCCTTTGTCTTGTAATTGAGCTTTCAAGTCTTGAATTTCAAAATACTGTTCACGTTCTTTCATAAATACGTTTGACTGATTTTCTTTGAAAGATTTGTCATTTTTTATCTTTTCTTTGCACTGTTGTAAATCAAGTTCAAGATTAATCGCATGTTTCTGAAGTGCTTCAAAACTCTTTGACATTTTTCTACTTTTTGAAAGCTCTTTTTCAAGATGTTCACATTTTTCCACAGTTTCCAAGTAATCACATTGTAAATTAGTAACTTCATCCAGATCAGTGTACACACCAAGTATTGCATTCATGTGATCAGCATAGTAATATTCCCTTGAAAGTCGGTCGATTTCATTCAAAAACTGTGTTTTTTGAGTTTCCAGTTGAGATTTGAGAGTGTCTACTTCATGTTCAAGAGAATTAAAGTATCTCAAATCAGCAACCATTTCCTCATTCAAACACAAGTGAAATTTTTCTAAGTCCACATTGATTCTTCTAATTTAGGGGAAAATTTTCCTTCAATTGTGTTTTGAATGAAAGGATCTATGTTACCAAAATATGTTCTTTTAGCGATTGTTTGTTTGCAACGTTCCACTCCATCAAAAATCGTGTCAACACTCTTTTTAATCTTGAAAAGTTCTTTAGAGCTTTTACACTTTTGATCCCAAGGAATGGATTCATCCATTCGTTTTTCTAACAAAGTTGTTTGTTTACGAAAAGACTCTTTGGAAAATTCATTATTAGAAGATGTATGACTCATCTTTGACGTTCTTGGAAAATAGTGTTGTTCAGGCGACTTTTCCCGTTGTGGAACGAACAAATCATAAAGATTATTCAACTGATCATAATCAAACGGTCTGATTAAATCGCTTAATTTTGATCGACGTTCTTTGTCAAGATGAATCGTTTCGTTAGAATCAGGCAAACAATTAACGCAAGATTATCATTATAGCACTATATCATACAGACGAAGGATTCCTCTTTGAGCTTTCCTTGCGAGAACTCAGGTATTGCAAAACTCGTTTTACAATTAACGATTAAGCATTTCAATGTTTGAACAGATTGGCCTGTTATAATAAAATATCATTCAAACATTGACTTTGTTTTCTAAAGCAATGATTTTATCAAGTTCCTTGTCTCACAGAGTTTTGTAAGCTTAATTTGAGCCTCTTTGCTTGTGACATTTATGGAGATGTTTCTTGATGTCACAAAGCCCTTTTTTCATATCAGAAATCGTTTGATTTAAATCATTTATTTTTCGAGTATATGCATTAGATGACTTTTCAAATTCGTTTTTGTATGACATTAAATCCCCTTTAGATTTTGCACAATCAATTTCCATCTTTGGACGCATAATTCACATCAATATACTTATCAAGTTCCCGCTTGGGATGGAACTTCTTAGTCTTTAAACATCAACTGAATATCTTAGACAGTTCATTGTTTGCTTCTTTGAATGTTATTTGATGATTCTAACCTTATTTTAGTTTTGAAATCGTCAATTTCACATTCAATTATCAACTAAAGCCTTGTTTATGATTCAAAAATTTATGTCGGTTTTTGCTGTCATCAATTTCACATTTTAGTTTTTGAATTAAGAAGGCAGCAAATCACGTTCTTGATCAAGAATCACAGTACGTCCAGGTCATCTGACTCTATCATAACATATAACCAATGAATCAATAGTGATATTGGTGCACCTTGTTCCGTCATATATATGTCAGTACTAGATTACAGGTTGCTCAGGATGTACATTTTCATGGCAAACCATTAAGTTGGTCATTATTATATGTACCTATGCATTGGGCTCATACATCAAAGATTGGTCCTGAAAATTTCCAACTGGAATTCTGAGTAACCTCTTGAAGTAGTGCCATTTACCTATAATCGTGCTTCCAATCCTGATCATTCAAACTCATCAACATTATCATCTTACCAATCAGCTTGTTCCTGCATTCAACTGAACCCCCAGCCATCCTCTTGTTTACAACAATAACATATTTTCCTTGTTTATAAGCTGCATCCTTTACTCATATCGGTTCTGACATTCCTCGAGACATGCCCAGATTCCTTTTGCAGTTATAACTACTGAATCCCAATACTTCTGCACTACTGGAGTACCTACATTTTTTCCCTAATCCCAGCAACATAACTGCCCTCTGATTATCATACCCAGGTTTTCCTCTGTTGATTCTAAGAGAAATATCTTGATTAGCTCGACTGTGTTTGTGAAGTATTCGAAGGTTGTTGTTGGTAGGTTTGTAGATTTTCTTGAACGAGAGAGAAATTAAAGCCATGAGTTTGTCAATCTCCTTTTCCTTTGACATTTCATCATCTTCAGTAACCGTAACAGGTTCTGGATCATAAGTAGGAGCAGAAGAGGTAACAATTTTCTTTTCTCTATCTGTGGAGAATATTGATTGTTTTTGAGTAGATGTTATTTGATATGGTAAACTGGTTGTTGTTGAGCAACAATACAAGTGGATTTAGCAAATACGTGCTAGTCTTTCGGCTCTTATATCATTGACTTCATTTTGGTGTTGCTTTAGGATGTCATAAAGTTTGTGATAGTAGGAGACAGTCTTCAGCTCTTGACTCTGCTTAACAAGTGTCACAAACCTTTGCCATTCTGGTTGTAGTTGAAGTAAGAACTGGACATTCACTTGATGATTAGTAACATGACACTGATTTTCGGACAAGCTAATATCATCATCTGTAAAATTCGTGAGTAATACGATTCCAAGAGATTCACCAACCTCTTGATGTGAATTTTCAAACTCCCAATATAGAATTTGGTTTCAAGATCTTGAACATTGAGTTGATTCACCTTGTTCAATCCTTTTCAACCTTTCAATGGATTTCCATATTTCACATGCATTCGGACAAGCATCAACTGTGGAGTAGATATCATTATCTATCCCCTTAAGAAAGATCTGAACGGACTTTAGCATTTAGAATTTCTAGTTGATCGCGTATGTCTTGTGAAACATTCTTAATAGTTCTCCAATCCTTTCTGTAGTTATTAGAACTACCATCAGTAGCCACCCCCCCCCCCCGAACAGTAACTGTCCTTCTTCAGCCCCATTGGATAACGCGTATGTGGATTTTGTAGATAATAGTGGATGAGTTCACTGTTAGTTTTGGTGTCAATGTATACTCTTGATTCTGGATTCCACTGAAACGTAATTACCTGTTGCTAACATTGGTGGACATCCATTGCTACCCCTACCCCCGCATCCATGATAGCATAATGAAGATCATTCTAAGATTGAGTTTGCAAATTGGTATTTGAATTTGACATTTGAGAAGTTGTTGTAAATGGGTTCTGATCTTAAAGTGTTATGAAGTGATTGATTGTGTTTTAAATGAATTACATATACGGATTATAAACAAATCTTGATTAAAACCGAGAAAAAGAATCGTATCATTTTCGCGGAAATTTACAAAATAAAAAGAAACCGTGAATGATCAATTAATTGACGTTTCACATATGATAAAGTTGATTGTTGGTTGAGACAAAAACGCAGTGAAGAAGAAATTTTGCAGAGTTCTGTCCAACAAAACGCAACTAATAGGTCATCAAGGTAGACAACACGCAGAAGGCAAATCACAGAAAGCGCCTTAGACAAAACGCAGTAAAATTCTTAGACAAAACGCAACCAAGAAATGAAATGGACAAGTCTCCCCTAGGCAAAACACCCCAAATAAGGGTACTTCACCTTATTCAGAAACGCAATGGCAAATCGCAACCTGTAAAATCAACCAAAACGCAGAGGCAAAACACAATAACCAAAACGCAGAGGCAAAACGCAAAGGCAAAACGCAAGACCAAAACGCAGAGGCAAAACGCAGAACCAAAACGCAGAGGAAAACGCAAGACCAAAACGCAAAACCAAAACGTAATAACCAAACGCAATGGCAAAACGCAAGAAATCTTTAGGCAAATCGCAACGAATGAAGCAAAATGCAATCAAGAACACCCCTTCAGTTAGTCAAAACGCAACCAAGAAAAAATCACCAAACTTTCTTGAAAGCTACGAAATGATGTTAAAACCACCTAGTAATGATGCAAGGGATAGTTCTTAGCCCAAAAGTACAAATCTTTAACTCCTTTAACCACAAACAAAGATCAAATGTTGATTTTTTTTCTTGCTTTTTTCGAACAAAAAAAAACAACAAAAAAACCCACGAATTTCACACAAAACAAACACTAAACACCCCTTTAGCTCTGGTACCACATGTTATCCCACTAATTTAATCCATTACACAACACTAACCTTTACCAATAAGCTAGAAAATAAGAAGAAAACTTAGAGAGAGAAAGTAGAGAGAGAAACAAAAGAGGAATATTGGATTAGAGAAAAGAGTGGTGAGTTACAAGAGATAGAAATGTAACCAACACCCTCTCCTTGTGTGGAGAGGGTTCTATTTATACCTATGCCTTGCTATCTTGGCACTTTACTTACTAACTAGCCGGCTTGGTTTAACTTGGGCTTGAGTCCCGAACACGGAAAATATTAGTTTATAATCCAAGCACCGTTGAACGCCGACTAGCCTAATACAATACAAGACCAAGTTTAACTTCTAAGACCGATAACATTCTTTGTTGACTTAATATATTTAAGGCTCACACCGGGTTCCCTGCGGGTATTGTTCAGCAAGCAAGCGCTTATAGAAAAGTTTTTATTCTTGATCAATGGGCTTTTAATGTCAACGACAACTATATAAAGCAACAAATTATTGAGGATGTGGGTGAGGATGATGATTTCAATAGTGGGGCGTGGGTTAGCGCTACTAACTATGTGAAGGCATTTGGTGGCAATGTAATTGGATGTTTGGTAGACATCGACAACTTTCTGAAAAAGGAAAAAACTTGACCAATTTGTTGCAATAGTGAAGTCGTGTTCTCTGAATGTACTTAGTGATCTAAATGTGACTATGAAAGATCTATCAGTACTATACCTGGATACAATACAATCGCAAAGTCATTTGTGGAGGAGGTGGTTATTGAGTGTCGTTTGTGTGTGGTACATTTTATTGATACAAGTTTTAAAATTTATAATTTTTGCCCACACAACCAAAAAATAAACACTTTAACGGGCAGTGTACCCGATCGGTAGTAGTTTCCGTCGTAAGTAGGGTGTCTGTTTTGGGGAATTAGAGATTTGAGAGACAAAATAAAATAAAAGAATGAAACAAGAATGACTGCTGAAATGCAAAGCTGGAATTCTTTAAAAAAATGGAAAGAATTTTGAAGATTCTGAAAGATATCCTTAAAAGAAAGATAACAAGAAGGTATAGAAGATAAATATAAAATTTAGAAAGATATTATTTTGTTTCCTAATAAATTTTGTTCTTAATCCTTGTGTAAACCCAGATGAGTCTCTACATAAATAAAAGAGAACAATTAGGTCGTGTAGTTTTAAAATGTACATAGAAAAACGTGTGTGTGTATCCCAAGGGAAAATTTGCGTCAGTTTGTATGATGTATCCTCAAGGATTCATATGATTCCTGTTACAAGTTTATTGAAGAAACAGTTCTACTTATTGATCAAAGTAAGAATTGGGGCTTGAGTGCATGAATAATGAAGAAAAACCTATATTGATGGATAACATTGTTCTTATGTTTTAATTCCGCTGTGCATATACGATATTAACTTGTTAACATGATCCTAAGATGAGGGTCGTAAACAACCCTCGAGCTTTAAACATCCATAACCTATCAGGTTATTATGGTTTATCAGGGTGGTATCAGAGCCACGTGGCTTCTGAATCTAGTGATCTACAAGTTTTACAAATTACACCATACCCTACAAAGAAAAAAGATTTTTTTTCTATCATAATCAACCAAAAAAGTTAAACTTGGGTTCTGGTCGTCGACTCATGCACTCCACTATGGAATTTCTGGAACACTATTCTATTGATTTAATTGTTCTAAGGTATGCGTGTTTATTCATCATTTGTCATGGCGAATTCCCTATTTTCATTTTTCTAGGGTTTCGACATGTCTTTGGGTGTATTTAGGGTTTACTGTATGACTAATCAGTCAGGTTGTATCACCTTTTCTTGCGTATTAATCATGTCGTGGGTGCTGCTATTATGACTAATCAGTCAGATCCATATGGATCGACACACCCCATACGCTCAAAACATTCATCACCGAAACTTAACCATGATTTACAAAATCAAGATCACAATGAACGTGGACCCATACCTATCACGACAGCAACAAATCATCTCCAAAAACCCAATCGATATCACACCATGATCCCAATAAAAATCTATGTGGAGCGTGTGTGATGATGCTCATCGTAATCATTGGTCGTCTAAATCTAATTTGTCGGTGAACATTGTGGATTGTGCAGTTTTATAAAACTGAACCAAAAAGAAAAAGGTACGTGGATATATATAAGGATTCATTGATTGTTCTTTGGTTTTAATCGTTATATACTTAATACTGCCAGGAGATGTTAAATCTATTGTTAATACTGCTGTGTGATTGTTACAACTGCCAAGCTTATTTGTTACTACTGTTAGATTAGTGACACTTTAGTGACAGATTATTGGATACTAAAAAGTGTCACCACAAGAATGGAAATGAGCGGAGCAGTAATGATTAGCGACGGAATTTGTGACTGAAAAGTGAACAGCCTAGCCACGGACTACTGACATAAAAAATTGTGTGCAAAAATGTATGGGAGGAAGGAGATGAGATGTATAGTTACAGTTTCTCGAACAGTTTTGGAAACTATACAAAAGGTCGTCTGATACTTAAAAAAGAAAAAAAGGAAAAAAAGGGTATCCTTAAGCAGTTTGATGTTCATTTAAGGCGAAGGTTTAGATACTCCCCGTGATGGTTTAGCAAGTACAAGTTAGTACTCGTCGTTAACACATAATACTAGCTTATATACTTAATACATCAAGATCGATACAAAACAGTTAGTACAGGATTTGGCACCAAGAAATTTATAGCGTACCTATATGTTCTGTTTAAGTTAGCATTGCGTGTTATTGTTTGCCTTGAATGTTCTAAGTACTACTCATTTCATGATTAGAGTTGCCAACAGTTAGTGAGAAAACAGTAGTTAATAATTATTAACTTAACCCGAATTGAACTATAATACTGTTGGTTTACATCACTACTCGACAACAACTACTGATAGGCCTTGAATATTTACTACCAGCATTACAGATATCGGACAGCACAAAGTTATTGAATCATTGTACAACACACACAAAGAGTGAAGTTAATACTGTTTTAGTAAATTTGCTAGGTTAGCAGTTACAACTGTTAAGACTTAAACCAATGGTTATGTGCTGCTCGTATATAGTTATTAAGTACTGCCAATAAGAAGGAGAAACTACCGTTGTTGCTATGAAATCGGTTTTAAGGGAATCTAACCGATTTGGGATTGACATTTAAATGTTCTTAACTTTAAAAGGCTCGTTTGGATTATTTGGATTAAGTGGTTGCGAATAAGAAGAATTGTTTATATGGCTTATTTGATGTTGAAGAGAGTTTTTCGATTGCGTGTTTTTTATCATAACTTAAAGTGGGTTTACACTTTGAAATAACTTTGTTCGTGGTTAGGAAAATCGATGTTACGAAGACTTAATGAATCTAGCAACAAGGTGTGTGATCTAACTTATGGTGCTCAATGCTCACATTTGCTACTCAACTTGGTTAAGTGTCTCATAATGAATGAGGCTTTTTGGTCAAGAGGTTTGCGATCTACTTAGATTTTTCACCGAGATTGATTATAATTTTGACTGTCAACCGTGATAAACAATACATAAGACACAAGTTTTTGGGTTATTCTACTTCTACATCAAGTTCGTTTATATACATAATTTTCTTCATCATAATCATTACATAGACCTACAGAACTGAAGTATTCAAGAATGGTTAACATATGGGTTCAGAAGAAGCTAAATGTTGAAAATTTTTACGATTTACATGCATCATTGAGGTGAAGGTTTTATTATGGCTATCCTTATTAACTACTAGCTAGTGTGAGTTTTTATTAACTCAATTTTCAATTTTCTATTATCCTTAATGGTGGGGTAAATTTGAGAAATTTAGAAGGCTTTGATTAGAAGTTTGATTATTTTGGTTTGTAAGTGTCAGATCAACGTGCTTAAATTATAAGTTCCTATTGGTTTATGACAAAAATGGAAAAGATGTTAACAGGTACAATTGCCAACTTATAGATCCTTGAGTAGGCAAAGTACAAAAGGAAAATTAAAAATTAAGGGGAATTTTTGTTTTATTTATGGAGATAATTTTACATCACAACTTCAGGGGAAGCTTTCGCTTAATGATAAATTTCGTACACAATTTGCTTGTTTGTCATCATCAAATAGGGGAAGATATGATAGAATAGTGATATTATGAGAATAAAAATAAATAAAAGAATGAAACAAGAAGGACTTAAATGCAAAGCTGGAATTCTTTAAAAAGTTAAAGATTTTTGAAGATTTGTAAAAGATCTCTTAAAGAAATAAAAGATTATAGATGGATAAAAAGAAAAAAGTAAAAAGATATTATTTGTTTCCTAATTATATTTATTATAATTACTTTAAACTAGATGATCTCTACTAAAATAAAGATAATTAGTCCGTGTAGTTTAATAAAATGTACACAGAAAAACATGTGTGTGTATCCCAAGGGAAAATGTAGACGTCTAGTTTGTGTGGTGTAGCCTCAAGGATCTTATGATTCCTGTTTATAGGTTATTATTGTAACAGATCTAAGACTAATTGATCAAAGTAGAATTGTTGGACATGGGGGAGAGGAAAGATAATGAAGAAAAACCTTGTTGATGATAACATTGTTTTTATGTTTAACTCCGCTGTGCATATATGTTATTATCTTTGTTATCATGATCCTAGATGAGGTCTAAACAATCTCGAGCTATAAATGATCCAAGAACCTATCAGGTTATTAGGTTCTATCAGGTGGTATCAGAGCCATGGGGCTCTTGATCTAGGATCTACACGGTTTTACAAATCGAAGAAAAAAGATTTTTTTTCTTTCATAATCAACTAGAAAAGTTGAAGTTGGGTTCTGGTCGTCGACTCATGCACTCCTCTTATGGTGATTTCTGGAACATTATTCTATTGATTTAATTGTTATAAGGTATGCTGTATAATTCATTATTTGGTCATGGAGAATTCCTAGTTTCATTTTTTCTTATGGGTTTCGACATGTCTTTAGGTGTATTTAGGGTTTACTGTATGACTAATCAGTCAGGTTGTATCACCTTTTCTTGCTTATTAATCATGTCGTGGGTGCTGCTATTATGACTAATCAGTCAGATCCATATGGATCGACATACCCCATACGCTCAAAACATTCATCCTCGAAGCTTAACCATGATTCACAAAATCAAGATCACAATGAACGTGGACCCATACCCATCACGACAGATAACAAATCATCTCTAGAAAACCCAATCGAAATCACACCAAGATTCCCGTCCAAAAAAATCAACGTGGAGCTAGTGTTATGATTCTCATCGAAACATGGTCGTCTAAATCTAAAAGGTCGGTGAACATTGTGGATTGTGCAGTTTTATAAAACTGAAGCAAAAAGAAAAAGGTGCGTGGATATATATAAGGGGTATCATTGATTGTTCTTTGGTTATGATCGTTATATACTTAATACTGCTAGAAGATGTTAAATCTATTGTTTTAATACTGCAGTGTGATCGTTACTACTGAGCCAAAGCTTATTTGTTACTATTGTAAGCTAGTTACAGATTAGTGACACTAAAAAGTATCACTAAAAGAATGGGAAGAATGAGAATAATGATTAGCGATGGATTTGTGACAGAATAGTGACAGCTTAGCAACAAACTACTAACATTAAAAAGTGTTGCTAAATGGTATGGGAGGAAGGAGATAGATGTTTAGTGGCAGTTTAGCTACAGTTTTGGTGACACATACAATTTCCGCCTGGAGATACTTAAAAAAAAAAGAAACAATGAAAAAATGAAAAAAAGGAAAAAAAGAAAAAAAAGGTACCCTTAGCAATTTGATGTTCATTTAAGGTGAAGGTTTTGATACTCCTCGTGATGGTTTTGGCAAGTACAAGTTAGTACTTGTCGTTAATAACTTAGTACTGCTTGCATTCATTAGTACTGCTTACATACTTTATACTGTCAAGATCGATACAAGACAGGTAAGTACTTATTGGCTTCAAGAAATTTATTACCAGGTTCTTTGTTTTAAGATAGCATTTGTGATATTAATTGCCAAGAATGTTTCTAAAGTACGTACTCATTTCATGATTAGAGTTGCCAACAGTTAGTGAGAAAACAATAGTTAGTTTATACTGTTACCCGTTGGAACTTTAAGACTGTTGGTTTACATTACTACTACTGGGCTTGAATAGTTTGTACTGCCAGCATTACCAGATATCGGACAACACATAGTTTTTTGATATCATACAACACACACAAAAGGAAGTTAATACTGTTGTGGTAATTAGTACTGCTAGGGTTAGCAGTTACTACTGTTGGACTTAAACCAAGGTTTTTGATGCTCATATATTTTTAATACTACCAATAGAAGGAGTTACTACTGTTGGTTGCTACTGATTGGTTTAAAGGGAAGCTAACAGATTGGGATTGATTCCCCTTTTTTTTTTTCGAAAACTCAAAGAAGCAAAGTTGTTAAGCTCGTGGGGCTTAACAACTTTGTCTTCTACAACTTTTTACGAAAAGCACTAAATAAGCTTAAAAATAAGCTTATTAGTGGCAGTTTGGCTTAAAAGGGCTTAAAGGCAAAAAAAACTAAGTCTTTTTGAGCTTGAGGTCGAATAAGCTAAGTTAAGGACTAAATAAGCTAAAGTGAGCTAAACTAATCTAAATAAGCTTAAAAAGGCTTAAAGCTCAAGGCTAAATAAGCTGTGAAGAGCTTATGCTTGACAGAAACTAAATGAGAGCTTAAGGCTAAAATTTCACTAAGGCATTTAGACAAACAAGCTAGGAAAAGGGGTAAACAAGCTTAACAACTAATTAATCTATCTAAATAAGCTACTAGGAGTCAATTTGAGCTTATTAAGTAAGCTCAATAAGACAGAAAAGGAAAATAAGCAATCCTACACCTAGGCTAGCAAAACAGTTAAGAGGCAAGTTTGGACTTAAAAATAAGCCAATCAAATAAGCCTTTTAAGAGCTGAAACTTAAGAGGCTTATAGAAGAGCCTATAAGCTCTTAAAATAAGCCAAAAACTTGGGCTTAAGAACACTAAATGACAAAGAAAAAGGGGCTTAAAATCTCCCCTTTGCACCAGGGGAGATTTAAGCTTAACCTAAGTGGCTTATTTGACAGCTTATTAAAAGCTGTCAAATAAGCTCTAAACAATAAAATAAGCTCAAACAGATGGAGTATTCTAGCAAATGGGCTTGTGCACTAATTTTCAGCCTTTAAAAACCATTTTTACTTGCTGAATTTTGTAGGTGAAAAAGGTATTTTGGGTTTTTTAAAACTGTTACAAAAAAGAACTTGGTGATTTTTGACTTACAAAGTCAAAAGACAAAGGAGCTTGTTACAGCTCCTTTAACACCACAAACCACACACTTTTTGATGCTCAAACTCAAACCCACAAGTGCTTAACCAAATAAGCACTTGTGGTATCTTAAAAATCTCACAGTTTCTAAAATGGTTTTAGAAAACCTTGGAAAACAATTTCAAAACCTAGGAACTTTTGAAAACAGCTAAATACAAGCTTAAAACTTAAGCTTAATCAAACTAAGTTACCTCAACCCATGTTTAAAACCATTTTTACCCGTTTTGAATGTTATCCCAAACACCCCTTAAGAAATTCTGTCCAAGCTAGATTGTACTTAAAAATCTATTTTAAAACTAAAGCTACTAAAACCTTTTATCTACTCTTACTAATATTCATCTAATTAAGCTAAATGAACACTTAAACCTACAGCTTATTAGAAGAAATAAGCTACTTACTCTCTTAGCTTGTTAATACTTAAATGACAGTTTTAAAAGAGAAACTAAGATTACTCAAGTTTTATCTAATGAAGACTTAAAACAGCTAAATAACAGGTCTAAACTAACATGTTTGCAAAGATTTGAACAGGAATGGAAAGTCAATAAGCAAATGTTATAAGCTAAAATTAAGCTAGAATGAAATTGGAGAAATGAAACCTTGGTTTATTGTTGCCTCAGAACCAAGCCACTCTATCTGAGTGAGTGGCTTAAAAACTTGAAACCTAATGGCACCTTGCCTCTATTCCCTGAGCTAAAAGCTCAATAAGCTAATATTAGCTTATTTCTTCATAAGCTTCCAAAATCAAACTCAATTGAACATTTATGAACTAAATTCAACTGAAAACAGTATTTAAGAGCTTTTAACAAGTTTTAAACTGAATTTGAGCTTATTAACAAGAATAAGCTCTAATGAGCTTATTGAGAGCTTATTTAGGTAAAACAGCTTAAAATGGAAATCAAAGTACAAGAAGCTTAGAAACTGAATGTGATTACTCAATATGATGAAGTACAAGCTGAAATAAGAAGAGTACAAGTGCTTAAGCTGAATTTAAAATTTTAAGAGAAAAATGCTTAAAAATAACGAAAATTACAAGCTGAAAATTAAACTAAAAAACTAACTACTCTTGAACCTCTGTCTTCTTCTTCTTTTATAAGCTGGGAAGCTTGTTTGTTGTGTTAGTTTGGTGAGAGGAAAACAGCCCAAAGCAATCTTGACCCTTCAATCTTATCAATCATAGCCGTTGGATTAGGCTTGGGGGATTGTGGGATTGCCAAATGGGATTAGGGTTTAAGTGGAGGAGGGGTGAAGGGTTTGTCCATGGGAGAATTGAGGTTACAGGGTAAAAGGTTTGAGGCGAACCCGTGAGTGGGTTTGGGGGGAAATTTGGGCGGGAGAAGTTGTTTGAGAGAGACAGAGTGTGGGTTTGTGGTTTTGGCAACATCGGTCCCTCAAAGTTATAACTCCTATTGCACAATTCGTCCTTGTTGTTATAACTTTTTGGGGACTTGGCAAAACAAGTCCCCAAGAGTTATATGCTCAATTGCATCACCCGTCCTTGTTAGTACAAGTTAGGGACTTTGGCAGTTTTAGCCCTTGTGGTGTAACTTTGCTCAAATGGCAGTTTAGCCCTTCTTTTCTTTTCTCCTCTTTTCTCTTATAAATATAAGTTTAGGGGTTTGGCAATTTCAACCCTTAAACTTATATTTCTTGATGTGTTGACTTTTTGGCTTCGGGGTTGACTTGGGTTGACTTTGGCTTTGACCAGTTGACTTTTCTGTTGACTTTTTGACTTGATTGACTTTTCGGCTTCGATTTGGCTTTGTCTTTCACAGTCTTTTCCATTCCGAGTCCGGTTTTGTCGTTTTGGCTTTGTTTTTCGTCCTTTTCTTAGTTATCCGTTCCTGCACAATACAATTAGCAAAACAAGCGTATATTTGGCATTTTAAGTCCGTTTTTGGTTATTTTAGCTCGTTTTTAAAGGTAAAAGGTATGTGTAATTAAGCACATACCAAAATCCCCCATACTAAGGTATTGCCGTGTCCTCACGCAATGTTATGAAGTAAACATTTACGAAAACTAAGAATCTCACTCCCCCTCGACTAATAACTTCTTATAAAGCAGGTTTAGAATCAGGAGAAGCTAGACTAGCTCACTATAAGAAAAATGAGGTTGTGTTTGAAGAGAGCATTAATGTTTTAAATCTTAAAGTTAAACTAAGAGATAATGCTTTAGTTGAAAACAAAAAGAAATTGGAAAAGCAGAAAAAAAGAGAGATGAGTTAAAACTAACATTAGAGATGTTTCAAAATTCATCTAAATCTTAGAATAATTTGCTGAAAAGTCAAGTTATTGACAAGTTTAAAGCTTTGTTTTTTGTCCTTTTCTTAGTTATCCGTTCCTGCACAATACAATTAGCAAAACAAGCGTATATTTGGCATTTTAAGTTCGTTTTTGGTTATTTTAGCTCGTTTTTAAAGGTAAAAGGTATGTGTAATTAAGCACATACCAACAGGGAACTTCATTCCCTCCAAACCTGATCTAATATTTATGGATGAAATAGTTGAAAGTGAGAATATGGATGTTATTACTGTTGTTACACCTAGTAATGTTAAGAAAGTTGAGTCAAATCATGAGTCTGCTGATGTAAAAAATAATGATGATGCAGTAGAACCTAAAACTGTTAGGAAGAACAACTTTAGACCTCTATTCATTGAGGATTGGAATTCTGATGATGATAGTGAGGTAGAATTTATACCTAATGTTGAGGATAAAACTGTTAGACCTAGCACTGAAAAGATAAAATTTGTTAAGTCTGCTAGGGAAACAGTAGAGAAGGTAGAAACACCTAAACAAAACAAACACTATCCTAGAGGAAACCAAAGAAACTAGAACAATCTTATATCCCAAAGACTAGGAAGTGACTTTAAAATGATTAATAAAGCTTGTTTTATCTGTGGTAGTTTTGAGCATCTTCATTATGTGTGTGATAAAAAGGTTATAAGACCAGTGTGGAACAACTAAAGTAGAGTGAATCACAAGAACTTTGCTAATAAAATGACTCACCCTCACCCTAATAGAAGATTTGTTCCACAAGCAGTATTAACCAGGTCTAGCAAAATTAATACTGTTGGTGCAAGTGTTAATACTTTTGTCAGGCCAGTTAATACTGCTGGCTCAAAAACAACTATGAATCATCCTAGACCAGTATCAAATGCTTACAAAAAGGGATATTCATAAGTCACAA
>BQNB010134141.1:0-18356 GCA_026074375.1 Tanacetum coccineum | reverse complement strand
GTTTTAAATTTACACAAATATGTTAATGGCTCTTATAAGGTTTATCGGGTTAACCCGATAACCCGATAACAAATTAGCTAAAACCCTAACCCGACCCTATAAGGCTATCGGGTTGACCCGATAAACCCGATAAGGTATATTTGACCCGAATCAACCTGACCCTATAAGGCCTTATCGGGTTCGGGTCGGGTCGGGTCGGGTCGGGTTGACCCATATGACACCCCTACCCCTTATGAACTTTTTCTAGGTAGAAAACCTGTCTTAAGCTTCATGAGACCATTTGGGTGTCCTGTTATAATCCTTAATACCATAGATCACCTAGGTAAGTTTAATGGAAAGGCTAATGAAGGGTTCTTTGTAGGATACTCTACCAATAGCAAAGCATTCAGAGTATTCAACAGTAGAACTAGGATAGTAGAAGAGAACCCGCATGTACAATTTAGTGAAAGTACATATAATATTGCAAGAAGT
Organism: Tanacetum coccineum; assembly: GCA_026074375.1. Taxonomy (NCBI): domain Eukaryota; kingdom Viridiplantae; phylum Streptophyta; class Magnoliopsida; order Asterales; family Asteraceae; genus Tanacetum; species Tanacetum coccineum. The sequence continues at coordinate 17,885 of BQNB010134141.1, read as the reverse complement.
GGACATAATTGGCTTTTTGATATAGATGCACTCACAAAGTCAATGAACTATAAGCCAGTTGTTGCAAGGAATCAATCTAATGGTAATGCAAGTACAAAAGCATGTGATGATGCAGGTAAAGCTAGAGTGGAGACAGTACCTGACAAAGATTACATACCGCTACCATTATATACTCAAGATATACTATTCTCTTCTAGTCCAAAGAATTCTCCTGATGTTGGATTTAAACCATCAAGGGAGGAGGAAAATAAGGATGCTAAAGATCCAGGGAATGAAAGTGGAAATCCACCTGAAGGGAAAAATAGTGAGGTTCCAAGTACAGATGAGCCAAGAATTAATCAAGAAAAGGATGCAAGTGTTAACAGCACTAACAATATTAATACTATTAGTCCAATTGTTAATGCTGCTAGCATAGAGGATAATGTTGTTGATAAGAATATAGTCTATGGATGTGCTAATGATCTAAAAATACCTGATTTGGAAGAAATTAGCAGATTTAGTGATGCTGAAGATGATGGTGCAGAGGCTGACATAACTAATTTGGATACATGTATCCCTTATCAGTCATATTCTAACTACCAGAATTCACAAGGATCATCCAGTTGAACAAATCATTAGAGATATACATTCAACACCTCAAACTAGAAGGATGACAAAGAGTGTGACGAAACATGCTATATTTAGTTCAATAAATCAGAGAACCAACCATAAAGACTTTCAAAATTGTCTGTTTGCATGTTTCTTATCACAAGCAGAGCCCAAGAAGGTAATCCAAGCATTAAAAGATCCAATCTGAATAGAAGCTATGCAAGATGAGCTTCTGCAGTTTAAGTTACAATAGGTTTAGACCTTGGTGGATTTACCACATGGCAAAAGGGCTATTGGTATAAAATGGGTGTACAAGAACAAGAAGGATAAAAGAGGCATTGTGATCAGGAACAAGGCTAGGTGGGTTGCACAAGGGTACACACAAGAAGAAGGAATTAATTATGATGAGGTTTTTGCTCTTGTTGCCAGAATTGAAGCAATTAGGCTATTCTTAGCCTATGCCTCATATAAAGACTTTGTGGTGTACCAGATGGATGTGAAGAGTGCTTTTCTATATGGCATGATTGAAGAGGAGGTCTACGTTTGTCAACCCCCAGGTTTTGAAGACCTAGACTTCCCTAACAGAGTTTACAAAGTAGAAAAGGCTCTGTATGGTTTGCATCAAGCTCCCAAAGCTTGGTATGAAACCTTGTCAACTTATTTATTAGACAATAGGTTTTAGAGAGGAAAAATAGACAAGACTTTGTTTATCAGAAGGGACAAAGGTGATATTCTGTTAGTTTAAGTGTATGTAGATGATATCATATTTGGCTCTCTAAAGAAGTCATTATGCACAGAGTTTGAGAAGACAATGAATAAGAAGTTTCAGATGATTTCTATGGGTAAACTCACATTCTTCTTAGGACTGCAAGTGAAGCAGAAGGAAGATGGGATTTTTATAAGCCAAGACAAGTATGTGACTGAGATTTTGAAGAAATTTGGCTTTAGTGATGTCAAAACAACAACACCTATGGAAACCCATAAGCCTTTGGTCAAAGATGCAGATGGTGAAGACATAGATGAACACATTTATAGATCAATGATTGGCTTATTAATGTATCTTACTTCTTCAAGACCTGATATAATATTTGTTGTATGTGTATGTGCCAGATTCCAAGTTAACCCTAAAGTGTCACATCTTCATGCTGTGAAAAGAATTTTTAGATATCTTAAAGGAGCAAGCTTAGATAGGAAGTCTACAATAGGAGATTGTCAATTCCTAGGGTGCAGATTGATTTCATGGCAATGCAAGAAGCATACTGTGGTTGTTAATTCCATAATTGAAGCTGAGTATATAGCTGCTTCTAATTGCTATGGCCAAGTGCTTTGCATTCAAAATCAATTGCTGGATTATAGGTATAACTTTATGCATACAAAGATCTATATTAATAATGAGAGTACTATATGTATAGTAAAGAACCCTGTTTTTCATTAAAAACAAAGCACATTAAGATAAGACATCACTTTATTAGAGATTCTAATGAAAAGAAGCTAATTCAAATAATCAAGATTCATACTGACAAGAATGTTGCAGATTTTCTTACAAAAGCATTTGATGTAAGTAGATTTTAATATCTGATTGCCAGTATTGGAATGCTCAATCTTTAAAGTCTTGATTATGAAAATGGTAAGAATAAAAACAGAAAGAGAGATGTGTGATAAAAACAGACAGAGTGATTTAGTAAGAAATAGAATTGAGAGAATTTGTGAGTTGAAAAACAGAAAGAGAGCTATAAGAGATAAAAACACATAGAGTGATTTGGTGAGAAAAAGAATTGAGAGAAGTTGTAAGTTGAAAAAAAGAAAGAGAGTTGAATATATTAAAAACAGACAGAGAGAATTGTGAGCTAAAAGAATTGAGAGAAATAAAAAACATACAGAGAGAATTGTGAGCTAAAAGAATTGAGAGAAATCAAAAACAGATAGAGAGAATTGTTAGCTAAAAGAATTAAGAGAAAGCAAATACAGACAGAGAGATTTTGTGAGCTAAAATATTAATTTGATGATGGAAAAGCTAATTAGAAAGGAATTGGAGTTAATGCTTGTAATTCAAAGTTAATGCTGCTGGGCATAAACTTACTGCTGATAGGCATAAACTTACTGCTGATAGGCATAAACTTGCTGCTGATAGGCATAAACTTACTGCTGATGGCATAACTTACTACTGCTGGTTGTAAGTTAATGCTGCTAGGCTTAATTTACTACTGAGTTACTACTGCTAGGTTACTTACTACTGCTAGGTGAAAGTTAATGCTGCTAGGTATAACTTACAACTGCTGGTGAACATTGATGCTGTTAGGGTAGTTTTATAAATACTTCGATTAAGGGTTTCATTCAATCATTTAATTGATTTCAATCTTTCATATACTCTCTAATCATTAACCCTAACTCAATTTCATCATTTATCATCAAAACCCAACACAACGACGACCCTACAATTTTCTGATACTCATAATTTAGTCATGTTTTTGACTAAATCTGCTGAAAGTGAAGGATTTGAGCAGATAGTGGATTTTCTGAATGCAAGTTCGATAAAGTATGCTTTAACCGTCAATCCTACTATATATACATCATGCATTGAACACTTTTGGTCTACTGCCAAGGCGAAAACGATTAATGGGGAAGTTTAGTTACAAGCCCTAGTAGATGGGAAGAAGATTGTTGTTATTAAAGCATCTGTCAGAAGAGATCTTTAACTGGAAGATGCTAATGGTGTTGATTGTCTGCCAAATGCTACAATTTTTGAACAACTTACACTCATGGGGTATGAAAAACTTTCACAGAAGCTTACATTTTATAAGGCTTTCTTCTCTCCCTAATGGAAGTTTCTTATTCATACTATTTTGCAATGTCTAAGTGCTAAGACTACTGCATGGAATGAATTTAGTAGCACTATGGCCTCTGCAATTATCTATCTAGCCAATAACTAGAAGTTTAACTTTTCCAACTATATTTTTGAAAGAGTGATGAAGAACTTGGATAGTGTTGTCAAATTCTTGATGTATCCAAGATTTGTGCAAGTATTTTTGGATAAACAACTGGAAGGAATGATAAATCACAATAGAATTTATATTGCACCATCTTACACAAAGAAGGTTTTTGCTAATATGAAGAGGCAATGAAAGGACTTTTCTGGTAGAGTAACACCTTGTTCTCAACTATGATGGTGCAAGCTTAACAGGAACAGGGTGAAGGTTCAAACATGCCAACTATTACTCAACCATCATCATCTCAACCCCAAAAGAAACATAAGCCAATGAAGCCCAAGAAGAAGGATACTTAGATACCTCAATCTAATGTTCCTAGTGACAATCTAGCAGATGAAGCTGTTAATGAGGAGAATGTATCTAAACATTCCAATGATCCACTTCTCAGTGGTAAGGATAGACTGAAACTTGAGGAATTGATGGCACTATATACCAACTTATAAAACAAGGTTCTTGATTTGGAAAACATAAAGACCACTCAGGCAGTGGAGACTGACAGCTTAAAAAAGGGGGGGGGTCAAGAAGCTTGAGAAGAAACAAAGGTTAAGAACTCACGGGCTTAGAAGATTATACAAGGTTGGTTTAAGTGCTAGGGTTGTCTCCTCTGAGGATGAAGGTTTAGGTGAGGAGGATGCATCCAAACATGGGAGGAAAATTTATGATATTGATGCTGATGAAGACATCACCCTGGAGAATGTTCATGATGAAAATATGATTGATACATGTGTTTTTAATGATGAAAAAGTGTTTGTAGGACATGATATGGCTAAAAAGGAAGTTAGTACTGCCAGTCCAACTGTGGCTACAATAACTACTGTTGAACTTACTTTGGCTTAAACACTGGCAGAGTTGAAGAGTGTGAGACCCAAGACAAAAGGAGTTGTTATGCAAGAGCCAAGTGAAACAACAACAACAACAACAACATTTCCTTTAAAGGACAAGGGTAAAGGTATAATGCTTGAAGAACCTTTGAAGATGAAGAAGAAAGATCAAGTCCTCTTTGATGACAAGAAGCTATAAGGCTACAAGCTCAATTTGATGAGGAAGAGAGGATTGCAAGAGAAAAAGAAGAAGACAATGCTGCATTAATTGCATAATGAAATGATATTCAGGATAAGGTTGAGACTGACTATGATTTAGCTCAAAGGCTGCAAGCAAAGGAACTAGAAGAGTTGACAAATAAAGAAAAGTCTAAACTGTTTCAACAACTCTTGGAGAAAAGGAGGAAACACTTTTCAGCTAAGAGAGCAGAAGAAAAGAGAAATAGACCACCCATAAAAGCTCAATAAAGGAGTATAATGTGTACCTATCTGAAAAACATGGCAGGATAGAAGCCCAAAGACTTAAAGACTAAGTCCTTTGCTAATGTTCAAGAGTTATTTGATAAAGCAATGAAAAGGGTAAACACATTTGTTGATATGGATACATAATTGGTGGGAGATAGTGAAGTAAGAGCAAAAGGCAGTGAGACAAAAGAAGAAAACAGTTCAAAAAGAATAGGAGAAGAGCTTGAATCTGACAAATCAAAGAAGCAGAAGTTAGGTGAGAAGGTTGAAGCAAAAGTAGATGATGCTAAGGAAGCTGAAGAGCTCAAGCAATATTTAGAAATAGTTCTAGATGATGTAACTATTGATGCTACACCTTTGTCTGTCAAAATTTCAATTTTTGACTATAAGATCTACCAAGAAGGGAAGAAAAGCTTTATCAAAATAATCAGAGCAAATGGAAAGACTCAGATGTACTTAATTTTTACAAAGATGCTTAAAAATTTGATAGAGAAGACTTGGAAGTTCTTTGGAGGATAGTCAAAGCTAGATTTAAGAAGACAGAGCCAGTGAATTACATGGATATTTTCTTACATCTTAATTTGAAGACCATGTTTGAACATCATGTTGAAGATAGTATATGGAAGAATCAATAAGCATTAGTTAAAGTGCTAAATTGGAAGCTTTTTTATTCTTATTGAGTTCATTATGTAACAATACAGTCCATACCATATTATCTATTAGTTGAGAAAATGTATCCAGTTATAAAGCACACACTACATCAGATATTTAATAATGTGAAGCTTCAAGTTGATTATGAGTGTGAAATGGCATATGAGCTTCTTAGATTGGTCAAGAAACAACTTAATGAAGGCTATGTACCTGAATAAAGTGTTTGGAAGCATCCTCCTGGTGATTATGAAGCTTTTAATGAAGAAACTTGATGATTTTAAAGATAAATATCAAGTTTAGTGGAGGATTGTTGGGATTAAAAGCCTTCTTGAAGTTACTGCTGTTAAGGTATTAGTTATTGCTGCTAAGCAAAAATTAGTGTTGTTAGTAATCTTAATGAAAAATATACTAAGTAATTAGTACTGCTAGTGTAAGTTACTACTGCTAGTATATATTACTTCTGCTAGTTACTATTGCTAGTAATGTTAGTACTGCTAGAGTAAAGTTAGTACTGCTAGTGTAACTTAGTACTGCTGATGAATATTGAAGAAAACTTTCTAAGTAGTTAATGCTGCTTGTACACAGTTAGTGATGTTGGTACAAAGGTTACTACTGTTGATGTTGAAAGTTAATATTGCTGAAAGATTACAACTGCTGAAAGGATAAAGACTGCTCAGAGAAAAGATAAAGATTGCTTGTGGGATATGTATGAGATATTTTTGTAAAATATACGTATAAGTTATTTGTTTAGAAGATCATGATAACTTAGGAAAATATTGTAATCCCATTAAGACTCCTTGGTGTATAAAATGAGGACCTAGGGTATAGAATTCTATGTATCAGTATCAAAGTATCAAATCGAGTCATTTATAGAATTGTTATAGCTTCAAGGTTTTGTAACCCTAACACTATTAAGAGTGTTCGTATTATATTGAGGCTAAAAGTTTGGTAAACTGTTTGTTATTGATCTTATTCATTACTGTTTCATTGAAATTCTTCTTAGTATCATTGACTAGATTCCGCATAGTCTTTGATATTCACAATCAAAGTTTCTATCATAGTTGTTTTGAATTTATTCAATACAACTTAGCCTTATACAAGCTAAGCAAGATCTATTCTATTGGGATCAACAAGTGGTATCAGAGTCATAGCATGCTTGTATGAGTTGAACTTTAATTTATGCTCATTAGGTAAAGCCATCAACAAAGTGCTTCTTGCCTTCAACTATGCCCTACTTTGTACCTTCTCTTTAACACTTATAGGAGGGATAATAGTTTCTTTACCATCAACAGTTTTTGTTACTATAGATGCATTATCATTTTCTATGATCTCCCATAGAGTGTAATCAATGCACTGTAGGTACTACTCCATCCTCATCTTCCATAGATCATACTCACCAGGTTGGATTATGGGTAGCTTAATGGTTTGAGTAGATTGAGAATCCATTGCTTCTTAAAAAAGTATAACAAACAGTTTACCAAACTTTCAGCCTCAATATAATACGAACACTCTTAATGGTGTTAAGGTTACAAAACCTTGAAGCTATGACAATTATATAAATGACTCAATTTGATACTTTGATACTGATACATATAATTCTATACCCTAGGTCCTCCTTTTATACACCAAGGAGTCTTAATAGGATTATAATATTTTCCTAAGTTATCATGATCCTCTAAACAAATAACTTATACGTATCTTTTACAAAAATATCTCATACATATCCCACAAGCAATCTTTATCTTTTCTCTGAGTAGTCTTTATCCTTTCAGCAGTTGTAATCTTTCAGCAGTATTAACTTTCAACACCAACAGTAGTAACTTTTGTACCAGTAGCACTAACTATGTACAAGCAGCATTAACTACTTACAAAGTTTTCTTCAATCTTCATTAGCAGTACTAAGTTACACTAGCAGTACTAACTTTACTCTAGTAGTACTAACATTACTAGTAGTAGTAACTAGCAGTAATATACACTAGTAGTAGTAACTTACACTAGTAGTAGTAACTAGCAGTACTAACTACTTAGCATATTTTTCATTAAGATTACTAACATCACTAATTTATGCTTAGCAGCAGTAACTAATACTTTAACAACAATAACTTCAAGAAGGCTTTTAATCCCAACAACAGATGTCATTCTTTTTAGGATTACAAATCTCTCAAAGTCCTAGAGGCATCTTTATAAACCAATCTAAATATGCTTCTGAAATTGTTAAAAATATATGGTATGCTATCTATTAATTTTGTAGGCACACCCTTGGTAGAAAAAAGTAAACTGGATGAAGATCTATAGGGGAAACAAGTTGATGCTACACTTTACCATGGCATGATTGGATCGCTTATGTATCTTACATCCAGTAGACCTGACCTTATCAATACCTTAAAGGAACCATTAACATGGGTCTCTGGTACTCGAAGGATACCGGTATGTATTAAACAGCATATGCAGATGCAGACCACGCAGGGTGTCAGGACACTAGAAGTAGTACATCGGGGAAGCGCTCAGTTCTTAGGTGACAAACTTGTTAGCTGGTCTTCAAAGAAACAAAAGTGCACTGCCATCTCGAGTACAGAGGCTGAATATATTACTTTATCTGGGTGTTGTGCTCAAATGCTATGGATGCGTTTACAACTTACAGACTATGGCTTTTAATTCAATAAGATTCCTCTGTACTGCGACAACAAGAGTGCAATTTCTCTATGTTGCAACAATGTTCAACACTCACGAGCCAATCCCATCAATTTTCGCTACCATTTCATAAAGGAGCATGTGGAAAATGGAATTGTGAAACTATACTTTGTCTGGACTGGATACCAACTGGCTGACATCTTCACCAAACCCTTGCCAAGAGAAAGATTCAATTTCTTAATCAAAAAGCTCGGGATGAGAAGCATGACTCCGAAAACGTTGAAATGTCTGGCAGAGGAAACAGACAAGTAATGGTGGTAACTCATATCTTATATCATATGTACATAAGAAAAACATAAAAACCCAAAAAATATTTTTCCTTTTATATAAAATTTTCAAAAATAAAATTAAAAATTAAAAAAATCAGAAAAGTATAAAAATATGTATCTCTAGCATGTCTTGTGAAAATTGATAACATTTACGGCCTTAGAAATGTCATTTAATAATGATATGAGGCTGTAAATGAAGTTCGGGCAGAATTTTCAAAAGCTTTCAAAACATGCCAAAATGGCTTGCTATTATTTCAGATAGCAACCCGGTCATCATCTTAAAGGAAAGTATTTCAAAAAGAAAACTTGATCTCTCAACGGGAATTTATTTCGGGTATGGTTTACTTAATGACTATGCAAAGGCTTGTGATTACGTTGCATCACAACTCGTGCTTCCTTTATTCCATAAGTGTACATGTCAGTGCGCTTATGTGTCAAAGTAGGAGAAATCTTATTTTTCATGGTGTTTGGTTTTCTAAATTAAACAATATTTCATCAAAAAATGCTTTTCAAAGACATTTGACCACCCAAACAATGACTACAGCTCTTTAAATAGAAAACGGGTCATTGTTTGAGGGGAAGAAAATGTCAAATATCTTCTTCATAAAATCAGTTTTGTGATAATGGAAAAGGTTTTAAACAATAACGGGTTATCAATTAAAGGGGAGTTAATTAAGTTTAGCTTATTTGCACCTTATCTGTTATGTGTTTATGCCTTTAGGGAGTATATGTGCAAATATAAATTTCTAGGTATGCTAGTTAAAACATTAAAGACTATTTGTGCCATGTGTTAAACTTTAATTGCCTAAATAAAACTTATATACAAAAATGCATAGGGTATTATACTTAAGGGGGCAAATGTGTCAAAACAAAACTTGTCTTATAACACAATCACCCCCCTCGTCACTCTCACACACACTCACACACTTAATATCTTTTCTTTTCCCCTTACTTCAAACGCAAAATCATCATCCCCTAAACCATCAATTCAAGCTGTCTTCAATCTTAAGGTATAAATAAAAAATTATTCTTCACACTCTTAACAACTCATCTCTTCATTGAATTAAGTTTTCACATAAATTTGATCTCGAAAAACCCTAATTAACGAATTAGGGTTCATCAAAGTTAAAACTAGGTAAAAACCCAAATTGAGTGAGGGGTTTTGCTTGCTTAAGAGTGTAGAACACTCATTTAAAATAGTTTTGTGAATGGTTAACTTACGAATGTGATATGCTTAATTTTGTGTGCCAAAATTTACGTTTAGGAGAAATGTTGTAAAATGTATGTGGGTTTTATCTTAACTAGGATGTATATGTATCCTTGAATGTATATGAGCCTTTAAATCTCATCTTTGTGTGTAGTTTACTCTATGAATGCTTTAAATTTGTTTAAAGGTACTCATTGTTGTTCATTCTTGTTGATTCTATGGCAAATTTGTTGTTAAAGTTGATCCTTAGTGTTATTCTTCTGCTAAGGATGTTATTTGAACAAGCCTTGATTCATAAAAATTATGTTTGTGGTATTAAGTGTCTGTGAAGGAGAGTTATCAACTTCCTGTGTAAGGCGAGTTAACAATGCCTTTAGAAGGCGAGTTAACAACACCTTCACAAGGCGAGTTAACAACTCCTTTCAGAAGGCGATTTAACAACACCCCTTTAGAGGCGAGTTAACAACAAGCCCTTAGGAAGCAATTTAACAAATACCTTTAGGAGGCGAGTTAACAACCTACCTCACAAGGTGATTTAACAAGTCCATAGTGGAGGCGATTTAGCAATTCCTAATAGGAGGCGAGTTAACAACATCTTTAGGAGGCGAGTTAACAACACCCTATAGGAGGCGAGTTAACAACACCCCTTTAGGAGGCGAGTTAACAACATGATTAAGGAGGCGAATTAACAACATGATTAAGGAGGCGAGTTATCAATCCTATGTAGGAGGCAATTTATCAATTCCTCAATAAGAGGCGATTTAGCAATGGTTTTAAGGAATTTTAAGATTGAATTTTTCTGAAGGTAATTTTCAACTCAAGTTAGGTAGCTAATTAAAATTGGTTAATTAAGCAATCTAATTAAGTTAAGTGTGCTATATAACAAGGTTTAACAAGGATATCTAAACATGTCTTAGGTTACCTTATTCTCTATAAGTTAGTTTGAATAGGATTCCTAAAAACACTAATTCAGTTGCCTTAATGCCTTTAACGTTATGCCCAATTAAGTTGACATTCAGATGATTAGATCTAATTCAATATTGCTAAATGCCTTAATAAGCCTAATAATTTGAATGATGTCACAACATGGATCAAGCTTAAGTATTCAAAATGCCTTATATTGTTTCATATATAAAATTGGTTATACATATAAACTGTATTGGTCAAACTCTTAGCAGAAACATGAATTCAGAAAGCCCTTGATGATGCTCTTGTTGCCCATGCTGACCGTATTGAGTTTAGGAAATGCAACATGAGACTCAAGACTAACATCAAGCCAAAAGAAGCTACATTTCAAGTGGTGTTGGATGCTCTCGCTCTTATTTATTCTACCGTACATTCCTGATCACTACAGATGTTCCTGCTATTTACATGTAAGAACTTTGGGCTATTGTTTCTGTTCATAGGTCATCTATTAAATTCACCATTAACAAGAAGAAAGTCTCTCTAGATGTTGATATATTCAGAGACATTCTCCAGTTTTGTCATAAAATTCCAAGACAAGTCTTTGAAGACCTCCTATTGGAATAAGACATTCTCTCCTTCATAAGAGATCTTAGGCATACTAGAGACATTACCTATCTCACTGATGTAAATGTTGACTACTTGCATCAACCATGGAGATCATTTGCTACTGTCATTAACAAGTGCTTTAGTGGTAAAGAAACTGGAATGAACAAAATTCGTCTGTCCCGTGCTCAAATTCTCTAGGGTATGTTCCATATAAAGAATATTGATTATGTGTATCTACTTTGGGAAGACTTATTTTTCCAGATTGAGTACAAAGATGCTAAGAAGACAAACAAGATGTCATATCCTATATTCACAAAGATCATCATTGATTACTTCATGTCAAAGGATCCGTCTATTCCAAGGAGAAACAAGATGTTTTAGCACACTGCTTGAGATGCTACAATGTTTACTTCTATGAGATGTATCTCCAGACATAAAGATACTCAGGTATATGGTACCATTCTTCCAACGGAATTAACAAACCAAGCTATGTTAGAATCTAAAGCTTACCAGACATACTATGCTTTTTCTTCTGGAGAAAAGACACTGAAACCTAAGTACATTAGAAAGAAAGCTGATTCAGAGACACCTCCCAAGAAGAAGCCTGTTCAAGCTGCTAAAGGTACCAGACTCAAGTCAAAAGCTAAGATGACTAAACCTGACAAGAAGGAGCAACCTGCAAAGAAGACAAAAGCAAAAGGTTTAGCTGTATTATTTGAGGTTTCTTTAACTAAAGCTAAACAAATTAAGCTGGCTACCAAGAGAACAAAGAAAGACTTTCATGGATCACATGTAAGTGGCTCAGGTGATGGAGTTGACACTCAGTCAAAGGTTCCTGATGAGCAACAACAAAAGACTTTTGGTACAGATAAAGGAACTGGTACTATACCAGGGGTTCCCGATGTACCTCCATACAAATCTGAAAGTGATAAAGAGTCTTGGGGAGATAGTGAAGATGAAGATAATGAAAACAATTCTGATGACCTAAGTGATAATGATGATGATGGTGATAGTGATGATCATGATGATGACAGTGATGACGAAAGAACAGAGTCTGATAGAGATGAGATTCCTGATCTGAAACTGACTAATGTAGATCAGACAGAACATGAAGCAGAAGAATATAATGATGAATTCTATGAAGAAAAAGAAGATGAACACATTGATGATGAAGAAAACATAGATCATGAAGAATATGATGAGGTTATAAAGGAACTGTATGACGATGTGAATGTGAATGTAGGAAATGATGACACTAAGATGACCGATGCTGATAAAGGATCTTCAAAACAACAAAATGTTTCTTAAGAATCAGGGTTTGAGCAAGAAGAAGACGCTCATGTGACTCTTACTCTAGTCCTTGACGCACAGAAGGCCGATGAACCTGTACAAAGCTCTTTAGTCTCCTCAGACTTTACAAGCAAGCTTCTAAATTTTGAGAATCCATCTCCAGCTAACAATGAGATTGCTTCATTGTTGGAAACCTCAGCTCATCATGCAACTGTAATTCCTGAAATCACATCCGGCTTCACTACAACTACTCCTCCACCACCTTCGTTCTTCAATCCTATTCTACAACAACAAACACCAACTTCCACAACAACAATTTCTACAAATCTAATAGTGACTTTGCCATAAATTCCTAACTTTGTATCCGTATTCACGTTTGATCAAAGGGTATCCACATTAGAATTTGAAATGTCTGTGTTCAAGCAAATAAATCAATTTAATGAAGCTGTCTCTTCAATTCCGGGCATTGTTGATACGTATCTTACTTCCAAGATGAAATAAGTAGTGGATGTGGCTATTCAACTGCAAACAAACAAGCTCAGAGAAGAAGCTTAAGATGAGAATCAAGAATTTCTTAATCAGATAGACTCAACCATGAAGACAATAATTAAGGATCAAGTTAAAGCTCAAGTCTCCAAGATCATGCCAAAGATTGAGAAGTATGTGACCGAATCTCTGGGAGCTGAAGTATTAGTTAGATTAACTAATCAACCTCAGACAGCTTACACAGTTGCAGCTTTACTATTAGAACTCGAACTGAAGAAGATTCTCATTGACAAAATGGAGACCAATAAATCGATAGACAGATTACACATTCAGAAGAATCTCTACAATGCATTGGTCGAATCATACAACTCTGACAAAGACATCATTACCTTATATGGTGATGTTGTCTTACTAAAAAAAGGATGAGATGATCAAGACAAGGATGTAGACCCCTTCACTGGATCAAACCGAGGGTCAAAGAGAAGGAAATTTGGTAAAGATGCTGAGTCTTCCAAAGATTCTAGGTCTAAGGAAAAGAAGTCTTCAAACACCTCCAAAGATGCTTCCCAATCTAAACATAAGTCTTCCAGCAAGTCTGTCCATGTAGATGAGCCAAGTCATAGTGTTGACGACTCAGGCATGTAACAAGATCAAAAGTTCATTACGGGAGACAATAATGAACAACCTCTTGACAAGGAGGTTACCAAAGCTGACTGGTTTAAGAAACCCGAGCGACCTCCAACTCCTGATCCTGATTGGAGTAAAAGACAACAAGTTGACTTTCGACCACCTCAGGCCTGGATAAGTCAAGCTGCACATGCTGAAGAACCTCCCACTTCATTTGATGAGTTCAATGATACTTCATTTGTTTTCTCTGCATTTGTCATGAATCGGCTCAAGATTCCAAATATGACTCAAGAAATTCTAGTTGGACCGGCATTCAACCTGCTCAAAGGCACTTGCAAGAGTATTACGAAAGTAGAATACCATCTTAAAGAATGTTCCAAGGAAACAACTAAATGACTTGACTGGCATAACCCCGAAAACAAACCGTATCTGTTCGATCTCAGAAAGCCTCTTCCATTAATTCAAGATCATCAAGGACACCAAATTATCCCCTAGGATTACTTTATTAATAATGATTTGGAATATCAGAAGGGTGGAGACTTAAGCAGACAATACTCAACTTCTGTAACAAAGTCAAAAGCTGCTACTTATGATCTAAAATAGATTAAAGACTTTGTTCATAACTTGTGGAGTCTCGTGCAGGTGAAATATGACCAACATGCTTACTTGGGCACTTCATACTGGGGTCCTAAACGCCAAAGATTTTATGGATATGAAAGTAACCTGACTTCGTCCAAAGATGTTTACTCCAGAAGAAGAATCATTGTGGTAACCAGACTTAAAATCATGAAGATGCATGACTACGGTCACCTGGAAGAGATTAAAGTTCATCGAGATGATCATAATCTATATACGTTTAAAGAAGGCGATTTCAAAAGACTATGTCTATAATACATTGAAGACATGTTACTTCTACTAGTTCAACACAAGCTAACCAATCTCACAATTGACGAATGATATGATTTAAATGTGGCATTACGTATGTACACCAGACGGATTGTCATTCAAAGGCGGGTGGAAGATCTTCAATTAGGTGTCGAAAGTTACCAAAAGAAGCTCAACCTTACTAAACCCGACACATACAGATCGAATCTCAGGAACAAAACCGCACACACATCACACTCAGACCCTCATGGAATGATATATGTGGATCAACTCAAGAGAAAAAGATTGATCAGAACTGATGAACTCCACAAGTTCAATGATGGTATGCTCAATGATGTTCAGACTGCTCTTCATGACATTGCTGCGGGAAAAAGAATGGAATACCTGCCGATGAGGAAATGGAGTAACTTGGACAAGAAAAGGGCTCGGGTTATGGTTCAGGATATAGACAAGCAGAATTATCAGAGGAGGTTGATGAGGAATCTAGAAAAGTTTGTTGGTGTTACGCTTCTAGAAAGGACAATATGACTTTGTCATATTCTATCTCAACACATTTCAGGTCAATTTCTCGTATATAATCAAACTTACGAATATGTATATATGCAGTGTAGACTTAAAAGGTAGGCATATATAGTGTTTGAGTATGAATTTTCAAAAATTTCTTAGTAAATCAAATTTTTTCAAATTAACATACTCAAACACGATATAATTACATCAAAAATTAAGGGGGAGCATTAATATGTTCCTATTGTGGCTTGTTAATAATTGGACATTCTTTCCTCGAAAGCAGTTATATTTGAATCAATTGATATCCAAAATATCAAGAGACTTAATATTTTTGATAAGGGAAGAGAATGTGATTAAAATATATAGCTAATAATGTGATTTTTGAGATCTCTAGTGTATGCTTTCCCACATATTTAAGAAATCGCTATTGTAACTTAAAATGCACGAAGCTCATCTTTAGCATAGCTTCTATTCAGATTTAGGATCTTTTAATGCTTGGTATTACCTTCTGGCTCTGCTTATGTAAGAATACATGTCATACAGACAATTTTGAAAGTCTTTATGGGTTGGTTCTCTGATTATTCGGAAACTATATATTAGCAATGTTTCGTCACAGACTCTTTGTCAGTTCCTTTCATAGTTTTGAGGTTCACCGTCTTATTATCGTTGAACGTATATCTCTAATGATTTGTTGCAACTTGGATAGATACTTGTGAATTCTTGGTAGTAGATTTTTATGAGATTGATAAGGGATACATGTATCCAAATTAGTTATGTCAGCCTCTGCACCATCATCTTCAGCATCACTAAATCTGCTAATTTCTTCCAAATCAGGTATTTTTAGATCATTAGCACATCCATAGACTATATTCTTATCAACAACATTATCCTCTATGCTAGCAGCATTAACAATTGGACTAATAGTATTAATATTGTTAGTGCTGTTAACACTTGCATCCTTTTCTTGATTAATTCTTGGCTCATCTGTACTTGGAACCTCACTATTTTTCCCTTCAGGTGGATTTCCACTTTCATTCCCTGGATCTTTAGCATCCTTATTTTCCTCCTCCCTTGATGGTTTAAATCCAACATCAGGAGAATTCTTTGGACTAGAAGAGAATAGTATATCTTGAGTATATAATGGTAGCGGTATGTAATCTTTGTCAGGTACTGTCTCCACTCTAGCTTTACCTGCATCATCACATGCTTTTGTACTTGCATTACCATTAGACTGATTCCCTACAACAACTGGCTTATAGTTCATAGATTTTGTTAGTGCATCTATATCAAAAAGCCATTTAGGTCTACTTCCTGTAAGATTAGATGTATTTTCACTAAATTGTACATGCGGGTTCTCTTCTACTATCCTAGTTCTACTGTTGAATATTCTGAATGCTTTGCTATTGGTAGAGTATCCTACAAAGAACCCTTCATCAGCCTTTCCATCAAACTTACCTAGGTGATCTATGGTATTAAGGATTGTAACAGGACACCCAAATGGTCTTATGAAGCTCAAAGCAGGTTTTCTACCTAGAAAAAGTTCATAAGGGGTCTTGTTGTGAGGCTTGATAACTAACACCCTATTTTGGACATAACAAGCAGTATTAACTGCTTCAGCCTAAAAAGTTGTTAGCAATTTTAAATCAGCTAGCATAGTCTAAGCAGCCTCTATTAGCGTCCTATTTTTTCTTTCAGCTACTCTATTTTGTTATGGAGTCCTAGCAACACTAAATTCCCTCTTAATACCTTTCATTTCACAGAACTGATTCATGACCCTATTCTTAAATTCAGTCCCATTGTCATATCTAATCACTTTCACCCTAAGGTCTATTAGATTTTCTATGCCTGTTATGAATGTTTTAAGGATTTCACTAGTTTCATCCTTAGTGGCTAAAAAGAAAACCCAACTAAACCTACTAAAATCATCTGTGACAACTAGGCAGTACATCTTCTTCATTAAACTCTTTACAAATGTTAGGCCAAACAAATCCATGTGCAACATTTGTAATGATTGGCGGATTGAACTGACTATTTTAGTCTTACAAGAAGCTTTGTGTTGCTTTCTCTTCTGACAAGCAACACAGGTTTGATTAATTTCAAAAAATTTTGAAGGTAAACCGCTTACAAGGTTTCCCCTTACCAGTTTATTCATTATTTTAAAATTTACATGTCCAAGTCTCCTATGCCAAAGATTAGATTCATCTGGTGTGGCTTTTGCAAAGAGATAAGTGAGACCTCCTTGAGGAACAACATTCTTTAAGTCAACACTGTACATGTTATCCTTTCTAGGAACTTTAAGTAAAACATGACTTTCATCGGTTAACTTAAAGTCTGGAGACAGAACAACACATTCAGTATTAGTAAAAAGAAATTCTTCTTGTCACACATTTGTGAAACACTAAAGAGGTTAAACTTTAGTTTCTTTACAAAATACACATCTTCAAAATCTAGTTTACCAGTTTTTATTTTACCTTTCCCAGTAATTTTCCCTCCTTTAGAATTACCTCCAAAGGCAATAAATCCTCCATCAATTTCTTCATAATTTGTAAGATTGGATCTGTTTCATGTCATGTGCCTAGAGCATCCACTGTCAATCACTCCTTTATCCTTCAAATCTTGTTGTGGATTACCCTGTATATAATGGTAGGAAAATTAGTTTCTTTTGGGGACCCAAGCCATTACTGACTTGGATCTGCCTTGTGCATCAATATAGTCAAATCTTTTTTAGGACATTGATGTACCATTGTTTCTGGAGACATGGTCTAAAATTTTGTGCTTTGGTCTCCAAACCCAACATGCTGAGGCCTTAACAGCATTTTGTAGTATATTGGATATCATAACACAAGCATGGATGATTGGGTTGGCAAATTATCTAGAGAGAGAAAGTGAAGTATTTCTA
>BQNB010134140.1:0-18356 GCA_026074375.1 Tanacetum coccineum | reverse complement strand
TATATAAAACCCTAATAGACCTTACATCCACAGCCGGGCTTGGGCATATTAATTTTATTATCTAATACACACAAGCACCACCTAATAATGAGGGGACAGGTAAAGCTACATGCCCAAAAGCTTTATCAAATTTTATTACACCATTTTATTAATATATTACATTTAACTTTCTATAAGGAGTCTAGTCAAAGAAATGTGAACTTCGTACTCTTGAAACAAAACAAACTAAATTGGCCAATGTTTTAATTACTACGTCGTCGGTCTTAGAAGTGAAAGCAAGGTTTGAGAATACTCTATATGGGTACTTTATTGGGAAGAAAGTGGCGTTTCTGGTTTTGGAAATGTATATTTTGAATACATGGGAGAAATATGGTGTTAAAAGAGTTATGGAGGAAAAGAACGGTTTCTTCTTTATTCAATTTACACGTGCGACTAGTTTGGAAAGGGTTTTGGAGCATGGTCTATGGTTGATCTGTAATGCTCCATTTATCTTGAGGAAGTGGTCTCCGAGTTATGTGTTGTCTAAAGAGGAACTTACTTTTGTTCTTGTGTGGATCAAATTTCATGGTATTCATATCTCGGCGTTTATTGTAGATGGTTTGAGTGCTATAGCTACTCTTCTTGGCACCCTCATTATGTTAGATTTGTGTACTACCATCACATGTATGCAATCTTAAGGGCGTATGCTTTGGTTGATATAAGGGTTGATCAAGCTCTTATGGAAACAATGATGATTTCTATTCCTAACCCGGCTAGTAATGGTGTCTCGATGCATACTATTAAGGTGGAATATGAATGGAAACCCCCAAGATATGAGACTTGTTTGGTTTTTGGTCATGATGATGCACATTGTCCTAAGCGTGTTATTGCTGATTTGAAGAACTTGAGGAAGCATGGAGGAACGTCTAATGATAGTTTCCAAAGTGGTCAAAGGAAGTGTATTCGTGATCCTCTCGTCAGAAAACGTGGGACGAGAGGTAATCATAGTCTTCTAGAGCAGCAGGTGCCTAATTCAGTTTTCCAGAAGAAGACTAGTATTCTGATGTCTAATGCGTTTTATGCTCTTGAGGATGACAATAGGAAGCCTATGGATGACTTGTTTGATGATATAAGGAAAAAAGTTGGGGCTCCTCCCAGAAAGACTGGTATTTGGTCAAGTATGAAAGGGGAATCTCTTTCGAAATCAGGTTTCACTTCTCCTAACCCATTTGATTTCCTGACAAAGGAATATAGGAAGAGTATTTTGCGTAATCCTTGGGAAAGTGATGACGCTGATGTGGAGAATGGTTATGATGAAACGGCTACTTTTGTTGCTTCTACGTCGTTGGGTAACCCTACGAGTGGAAACACATAATGTGTAGGTTTTCTCTAGTTATACATGTTTCTTTATGGTTCTATTTGTATTATATAGCTAGAGTAGTTTTTGTATTTGGCTTGTCGAAGACTTATTTTGGTTTATTTTTTATCAAGCATTGCTTGAGGTTAATATGGTAATTCAGCCACATTCCATTGTACTTAACTTTTTGCCTTTAATATATTTTATCAAGGTAACCTTTTACCTAAAAAAAACTTTCTATAAGGCTATATGTTTCCTTGCAACACTTGATTAAGTAAACCTTTACATGTCATGTAAGTTACATCGTTTATGATCAGGAAAGATGTTATCTAGGTTGTAACTAATAAAATGGATAATGACTTGTAAATGTATATAACTTGTCACTTTTTGTTATTCTGCGTAGTCATCTTTTTTTGCTATTAAAATACAAAGCATTTGAATTTTGACCTTTTCATGTATCCAGTGACTTGCTAAACCCTTAACTGGTTGCCTTTCTAAGTAAAAAAAAGATTTGCCACATAGACTTCACCAATAAACAACAATATATCATTTCCACTATATCATTTTGGGTATATCTTTTTAGGCCACTGCAAACAACAATATATCATTTTCAAAATATATCATCACTAATATATCTTCATCACCACTATATCTTCACTTATAAACAACAATATACCATCATAACTCTATCCTCATCACCGCTATATCATTTTCAGCCATCACAATAGACTTCATCAACATTTCGAGGTAAGAAAAATTTCATTTCCATAGCTAACAGATCATTAAATATGATATCTAACAAATTGATAAAAACTCATAAACAACAAAAATACTTAATTAACATATCTCAAAACCAGTGTTTCAAAAAAAAGGCCTGCAAGGTCGATTAATCATTGCCTAGGCTCTACTGGGCAACAACCTTTCCAAGTCCGATGAATCTGCCAAACAATCAGTCAACTATGATTAACGGCGGTCAAAGATGATCAATGGTGGTCAAACTTGCTAGAAACCTACAAATCTTGCTAGAAATACCCAAAACTTGTCGTAATCATGTTTTAATAACTTATGGTAGTTTATATCTATTATAAGTTGGTTTTTTAATCCTACCGTAGCTAATCATTGACAGATTTAAACAAACTCTTCCCATTACCGGTGGTTTTAGCGACTCATATCTAAACCCTAAATCACGATTTACTAAACCTGGTCGATTTGACTCTATCTTCCATCGATCCTGGTTTTGGTTTATGATTCTTGTTTAATCATTTTCCATTAATAGGTCATGTGTTAGTTAAGTTAAAACGTTAGGGTTTCTTATTGGTTTTTAGATGTTTCTATTTTCTAAAATCTCTTTTAGGTTTTCATAACATTGATACTGATCGATTTTTCTTCTGATTAATTACGTGCTAGTGGATCTATTTTGGGTAACGGTTGTTAAGTAAGGTTGTGTTTTCTGGGTATATCTTAACCT
The DNA here is from genome assembly GCA_026074375.1 of Tanacetum coccineum. Classification (NCBI taxonomy): domain Eukaryota; kingdom Viridiplantae; phylum Streptophyta; class Magnoliopsida; order Asterales; family Asteraceae; genus Tanacetum; species Tanacetum coccineum. Next base: position 15,552 of record BQNB010134140.1, on the reverse strand, counting down.
TGATTGATCTTTGTTTGGTGGGTTGGCTGCGTAGGGTTTTGCTGGCTGGGATTTAGTTTGCAATAAGAATATAGTGCATGTTTTAACGATAAAGAAAGGATTTTTGAGTCCAAAAGGAAGACTGAGATGTAAGGGTGTAAAGGAGAAAGAATGTTTGGCGGCGGATGATAGTGATAGGACTCGCATCCATGCAAGTAAAGCCGATGGTAGTCCTTCTTGTGTGGTACCTAATGAAGCTAGTTATGGTCCTAATGTGCAGGTTAGTGGGTTCTTTAATGATTCGAGTGGGAATAATGTATCTCATGATACTACTCTGAAGACTGTTGTTGAAACAGTGACTACTATGCCTACTTATGAAGTCCCTAGTCCAAAATCCTTTGCTGGTTTGGTGAATAATAAGGCTAATATCAATACTTTTGAGCTCTTGATACTGGTAAACCAAATAATGCTAGGGCTGAAGTTCACATACCAAAGCCGTCTTTTTTGGAAGCTCATACTAGATTTGGTTTCAGCTTGTATGGTTACTTTGTAGATAAAAGAGTAGCATTCTCGGTCGTTAAGTACTATGTTAAGAATGTTTGGAAAAGTATGGCATTGTTCGTGTTATGATAAATGCTAAGGGCTTCTTTTTCTTCAAGTTTGCTTCGATTAAGGGTATGAATGGGGTATTGGATAATGTTCTAAGTTTATTAGATTGATTCCTATCATCCTGAAGAAATGGAGGCCTACTTCTAACTTACTAAAGGAAGACCTGAATTTAGTTCCTATTTGGGTCAAAATTCATGATATTCAGATTGTGGCGTTTACTGCTAATGGTCTGAGTCCGATGGCTACTAAGCTTGGTAACCTGATTTTTCTTGATTCATATACGAGTTTTATGTGTCTTCAATCATGGGGTCATATGGACTATGCTTGTGCATTGATTGATATTAGGGTTGGTCGGGAGTTAAAGGATGAGATGGTTATTGCTATTCCTAACATGGAAGATGATGGAGATGTTCTTCACTCGGTGAGGGTGGAGTACGAACGGAAACCACCAAGATGTGGTACGTGTATGATATTTGGGCATGATGATATGTTATGTCCAAAGCGGGTTGTTGAGAAATCATTGAATGATGGTTCCAGAACCGATAAAGGTAAGGGTCAGACATCGAGGGCAGATGATGAAGGTTTTATTGACTTTTGAAATAATAAATCAGGTGGTAATAATGGTGGCATCAAAAACTTCATAGTTTCGGTGAAGCCAAAAACTCAGTATCGCCCTAAAGCAAAGCAACCGTTTGAAGGAATGAGTAACTCTCTAAAGAAGACTCCTTTTGTTGGTACGGATAAAGCTTCGACATCATGTTACAATAAAGAGTCACCAAGCAATAAAGGTAATACTTTTTATCTTAGTAACTCGTATGAAGCTTTAAATGATGAAAATTTGATTATTAAGGAAGTAGCATGAGCTAGTATGGCTACAACTTCGGGTACGCGAGAGGAGGGATAAAGTGTCACCCCTATAGTAGATAAGATTAATGTTTTAGAAAAATAAATACTGGAGGGTAAACTTGTCCTTATGGATGATGATGGGAATCCATTTGAAAAAGTTGATTATCCGGATGATTTGGGTAACGACTATGAAGTTGAACCAGTTGATACTGAAATGGAAACTTTTTTGGCATCAAAATCGATAGGTGTTGGATATGGTCCCAAAAGCTTGCTAGAACAATAGAGGGAAGATATGTGGTTGATGACTACGACCCATATAATGATGATATGTATGAAGGTCAGAAAATTCCTGACAATATACAAACTATATGTGATAATTTGGATATAAGGGTCCGTGGTCGGAAGAAGAAATAGAACTTTTGATGTTATGTAGCGTCATTTATAATCTAGTGATAATTGTACCTTCTTTAGGGAAGCAGTTTGCTTATGTAACGGGATGAGATGTGGGATTCACCCACATTCAATGTACTCAACGGTTTTTTGGAGTAATCAATTTACCGGGGAGACCCTTTACCAAAAAACGTTGGTTTTTATATAAAAATCTTTTCAAAAATACACAAAACTCGTCGAAAATACCTAAAACGTTTTGAAAATGGCAATCCGATTAATCACCAATCAATCTCGCCTAGACCGATTACAAGTTGCAAGGAAGTCGACCGCACGACTATCGATTCGCGATTTTTGCAACCTTGCTCAAAACTAACAAACTAAATCTACCACTAAATTTCTTTCATAACCATCACATCCACTTCTCCATTGTACCTCAGTCACACCATCATCACCTCCTCCACCACTACCAAACCTCTGCCACCTCTTTCATCTCGGTTCCATTGTTCGTGGTGGGGTCGTCATGGTCGCCTTACCGCCACGTAAGGAGGATGCGTTTTAATTTTGGTTTTGGGTTTTGTTTTAAATTTTGATTTTTAAAAGATATTTAGGGGTTCGGTTTGGATTTCGTTTTTGATAAAATATTTATGTTTAGATTTAGTTTAGAGTTTAGGTTAGAATTTTGATTTTGATCAAAGGGATCTGTTTAGACTCAATTTTTGATTTGGGGCTCTGGTTTTGATTTTCATTATGTTCTTGATTTATGGCGTCGATTTTTAATTCCAGGTGATTTAGGGTTTTGGTTTGAATGTGTGGTGATGGGTTGTGAAGATAAATATGAAGATGAACTGAGATAAGGTTTTCCAGATATGAAGATGAATTACTAAAAAATTGGAAATGATTGCCACGTAACTGGTTCCACGTAAGCTCCATGTAGGATTAGCAGGTTTAGCAAGTGACCAGATACATGGAAAGGTCGAAATTCGAATGGTTTGTATTTTAATAGCAACAGAAAAAAATGACTACACTAAATAACAAAAACTGACAAGTTGGATAAATTTATAAGTTATCGTCCCTTAAAATAAGGGTTAAGTCCATTTATAAGAAACCTACTTTTTTCAAAATACAAACCAACTTATTTTATTATCAATATAGTAATTGAAATTTTTTTATTTGTAAACATTTAGTAAGTATGACAGGTTAACTATCCACGTGTTTAATTTAGTTTACACGTCATACATTTGTTCCATGTCATTATTCATGTAGATAATTGTTTACGTTGGTTTTTTTAACTTTGATCATCTAAATATCATTGATTCTTACTTTGACCAGATTTAACATTCATAATGTTTTCCGGTTGCTTTTTTCAATGTGATAACACAAATAGAAAAACCATCCTTGTCTTGTGTGTAAGATTATTTGTTGAATAAAACAGTTGTCGTGTATAACATTTCAATTGCGCACACAACATGCATTTCATATCAATTGAAACGAGGATTATGAGGGAGAGAAATGATGCAAAGGATGGAAAAGGAGGGGTAGGAGATGTGTTGTGGTTGTATCAGTTTATGTGGTTGTATCTGTTTGTGATGACTGTGATGTGTTTAATAAGATTAGGGAGCTTCATGTGTATGTATGGAAGCATGGAATACTCGCTGAAGCTTCATGGGTATGTATGGGAAGAGGGTATAAAACAGATGCGGTTTGTTTGATTCATATTCGCCAGAGTTAATGCCTCTAGACGTTTCATGTTCAAAAGGGTCAGATGAATGTGATTTTGGTCAAACTTCTGTTAGGTCAAAAGGAAACATAACGGAGGAAAGTGTAAATCAAACGGTTGTGGCACGTGAGTGGCCAAGTTTGGTGAAGGTTCCGAGGGTTGATTATCATGATTTGGGGTCCCGACGGATGTTCATTTTCACTACTCCTAGTTTAGATTCAGGAAAATTAGGCTAATGGGATCTTTATTTATTGGTAGGAAAAGATATTAAGCATCTGGATAACAACAAGAATCAACCTGGAACAAGCTGGAACAATGACGAAGGTTGATGGTGACACCTTTAGAAAAGTCTTATGACATAAAGATACAAGTTCGATTAAGGATGTTCTGTGCATCAAATGCGCCTTTGAGATTATGGAACCGTTACAGTCAAGGTAAACAGGTTTAAATTGTCGTCACACAAGTATTCACAGATTATTATTATACTTCGACAGAGGAAATATGAGTTGTCTCAGATATTGATGTAAGACTATTGAGGAGGTTGAAGAAGACAATAATAAAACTAGAATAAATGACCCTTGTTATTAAACACGTTCTGCAATAAAAATTATAATATACCCTAAATTCCAGCGTATGCGTTCTACAATAATGAAAATAAGTACTCAATAAAAATTTATGACAAGTTATCTAATCTTAATATAATCGGTGGAAACCGTGCATGCCAACCTTATACTATAAAAGTTAAAATTTTAAAGGTTATAATGACTAAAAACATTAGTAATGGGAGATTATACATGATTTATATCCTTGCAAAATCTTAAAATTACATCGTTATCTTTGCAAATTTTGTAATTACTTTTATATCCTTATAAAACTTTATAATATACGTTTATATCCAAAACCTCATTTTTATTATATTTAAATGAACTTAATATTAAAAGATATCATATAAGTATTATTTCAATTGTTATATTACATTTTTGCCCACTCGTAACAAGTTCTAAAGAATTAATTCTACTAAATAAGTGATTTACTTAGTGTATGTGTTGATTGAAACTCTTAACAAATTGTTCACAGATATCATTATCTTCGTCAAAGTATTGTGATTTCATATTTTTGTTACACACTCTTTCGTCATAACTGTTCACCTATCATTATCTTCACCTTTTTCCACAATAAGCTTGTACGTTGCTTAATTGAATGAATCAATTGGTTTCTGTCATAATATATGACTTTTAACACCTTCAAAGAATGGTTGTTTTCTAATAGCGATATCTACTGCAACAAAAACTTCTAATCTTGATTTTTTTTAATTAAAGGAAGAGGGTAAAAAGGGTAAAAAAAAAAAAAAATAAAAAAAAAAAAAAAAAAAAAAAAAAAAAAATAAGATATGTTAAAATTCGTTTTTGTAAAAACTTATATTTAATTTAAATAACAATATGTTTGGATATATATATGTGTTATTATAAATTTATGTATAAGATATTGAAGTAATTCAAATTTAAAAATTATTGAATTAATTTTTAATTTTGCAAGGAATATGAAGTTAATGCCCCGTAATAATAAAATAAATTGGTTTACTAGGCATGTGTTTGCTTGGCCCCTTTTGAATTTCAGAAATCCTATCATAGAAAAAAAAATACTTGTTCGGTGTGGGGATATAACTATCAAAACAATACTTGACACCCATACTTGGGGTATTCAACGAAACCATAGGACCCATATGTCTTTTCTGACATTGGTGTACTTTTTTCCTAGAATTGCATAAATATATGCCTATTTTTTAATTACTATATTACTCATTTTTCGAAGGAAACGACGCCGTTTTTGGCGCGTTTTATACTGTTCATCGTAACCACTGCTCATGGCCTGGTCCATTTACTATAGCCCAACCCAAACGCAATTGGCCTCCGTCCGTATAGCAAGTGTATAACCATTTGTCTTTTCGTCATATTCCATCGTCATATTATACCGATAATATCTCCACTCCAGAACCATCTTCATTCTTCTTCCCACCAAATCCATATACTGTCTCAAAAAATTTGGGGTTTCGGATTTTTGAATTTTAGATGTGGTCTCCAGGTGGAGGAAAATAATTCCGGTTACCTGCGGCTGCTTCGAATAATCCGACGATATACGTTTAGGTACTAATCAAACTTTAAATCATCTAATTCTAGGTTTTTCATTGTTTCTATAATCGGATAAAAATCAGGAGGCGGTGTTTTCTACCTAATTTTTATGTGAATTAAGTTTATTGTTTTGATGAGATTGAAATTCATTTTAATGGCCCTGTTGAGATTACGCTAATTGAAAAATGAAATAAGAACAATAAAATATTTTGTTTATTAATGATTCAGATGCGTAAGGTCACCGGATTCAAGCTATATCTTAAATGGTTGTATTATTGTTCAGGAATGATGACGAACCCAAGAAACGATAACGACTCCGTGCGCTGCCTCAAAATGATAGTTTATATAAATTATAGTGTCTGTGTTTATAAATTTGCGGCCAATAAGCACACCAACGGCGAACTCCGTTGCTTGTCGGTGGTACCTGAACCGGATTATTGTTGCAGCCAAGGTATCTTGGCGAGGTAACTTGAGCCGGATTACGGTTGCAGCCATGAATGGTGTTTCGGTTTGCTTCTATATTTATAGATGTGCGCCTTATACTTTATTTGGTTTCAATGTGTCGGCTCCGTTTTATTTTTTGGGCTGACATTCTTGCCATGTTAATTCGGTCGGGCCCAAAACGGTGTTACAAGAGCTTTTCCACCTTTTTCTCAAATTCATACCAACCAGTTGAAGTTGTATATTAGTGGCCATAATATATCAATGATGATATTTTTTTTCAGGTACATGACCTAGATTATTGTAACCAGCGATTGTATCTGAGGCGAAGTAACTTGAATTCCCGATACCTATTGAGAATGATTAAAAACTGTGTTCATATGTTATGTATAGGTCGCGATCTCATTTTACTTGGATGTGATGATCCTTCTAATATGTTCTGTTGTCCGCAGATAATGGAAGGACGGCAGAGTTCACCTCAGCAATCTCCACGAGCGCGGCCACAGCGTCAATCAATCTGAGCCAATACAACTTTAATTGTTTTAACCTTTCGCCCACTCTTGCTGACTGTCATACTTCACTTAATCCATTGGTGATTTACCTTAATCTGATGGCTATAATTTCTCTATTGTTTCTTTTGTTTTTGTTTTTTTTAGGTTCTTTTTCTTTTCCTACGGGTGTGCTTTACACGTACACTAACTACGTATGCATTTGTTTTGCAGTTGTTTAGCTTTTTTCCATAGTTGTCTTGCCGTGCTTACCAGGTTCATTCATCACTTTTACTTTTCATAAGGTTCAGGTATTTTACATTCATACATTTGTCTTTTGCTATGACCTTTGTTGGGTTTTTTGGGTTTCATATTCATGGGCGTGGGGTTTGAAAACATGTTATCATTATGTCCATATCATATTTTATTTCTATCAGCATGAATCTAATTTGGTTTTTGTATTGTACTCACATACAATTGCATGCGATTCGTTGATACACAAATGACAATTGATAACCAAAGATTTCCATTCATACAATCTTATTATGTTTTTCAGTATAATAAATTACGCATACAGTTGCATTATTGGTATTACTCCTGCCTCCTTAATTTAGTTTGCCCAAACATATTGCTGACATTAACATCACCCCTTACATTATGCGCTTGTTGTTGCTTAAGTTAAAATTACACTTCACATTACGCACTTAACTACATTGGCCCTTACATAACGCACTTGGTGTTGCTTATTTCAAAATTGCACTTCCCATTACGCATTTACCTAAGCCCATATTGCCTATACGATATGAAGACAAAGAATAAATTCGTCAAAGGTAAAATATCATTTGAAGACCATATCGAAGATCATTCGTCGAGTCTATGTAAGAAACCAAATTTCCAAATTTAGGAACTTTTCCTACAATTGGTTTCGCACCAATCCTAAGTTACGAGCTCATTAATAAATGACACTGTGACTCATTCTCTGCCACGTAAGTTGCTGCAGATTTAGTCATTCTTATGGCATTTCATTAGCATTTTTACTCATGCTTCGTCCACGCACATGGGTACATTTCCTGATGTTTGTGTGAATTCAGCATACTCTAGTTATTGTAAATTGTCATTGCTCCTACAAGGTATTTGTGTTATTCATGTATGCATAATTCTTACAACAAGTGCTTTTAATAATCCCGTCTATGTATGCCGCTGTAGCTACCACTCCTCCGAATATAGCCAAAAGCCACTTTCATTTGACCCACCCATGGCAACAAGCACTAAACAGAACGAAAAACATCTTGTACAAAGCCTTTCTTACTACCATAAGAATGCGATAGGTTTCGTGTATATCCTACTGCATAAACAATATACTGTTCTTAATTTACACAATATTATACAGTTACACATTGCATTTACGTATACGCTTATGACTTTGTACACATATGCCTTATCAGTATTATGGCTTGAATAAATATATTTATGACCATACCCCTTTGTTACCATTACCTGTAATAACTTCAAATGTATTTACAGCTATATACATGGCGTGCCAATGTTGTTAATTGAACAAATACATCTATGACTATTCCCCATTGTTAGCATTGCTTGTAACAACTGCTATATGCCATCCTTATTACAAAATAACATCATATACTTACTACTCTTTATACATCCAAAAACTAATCACTGTCCCCTCTTACATTGCAGAATAATGCCAGAAACAAGCAAACTAGTTCCTCAAGCAATAGAGAAAGGGAAAATGACATTATTTCATTTTCAGCCTGACATCATCAGCCTGCAAGATATCATATCAACACACACAAGGAAAACAATCGAAGTACGGGTCTATCGGAAATGGATTGCTAAGAATGTAACAACCAAGGAACCAACCAACTTCTGTTGTATATTACTGGACAAAGAGCTGAGGTACAGTTCATCAAAACACTAAGCTGGCTATCATAAAACAATATCATATTTAGTCACCTATTATACATATGCTACGATTCTCATCAAATCTACTAACATAAAACTTAACGTCCCGCCGTAACACGCGGGTTTTTCAGCTTGTTGTTTTCACAATATTATATGTTATCTTCTACTATTTAATGTGGGTCACCTATTATTTTATATAAAAATAACAATAAAATATAATATTAATTTTTATACCCATACACAAACCAAACAACTTTTAATACAAATTTAAATCCAAATTCAAATCCTAAGCTAATTATATTTTCGAATCCAAATTCAAATTCTAAACTTATTTACAAACGAGGTATGCTACATCCACAAAATCTTTACAAAAGATTTTCCACAAAATGATGTGTCATACATGGATAGGAAGATTTGAATTCAAAAGGATGAGAGAGAAGTAATTTGGATAATTTTTATTGGTTAAAAGACATTTTGTGAAAGTTTGTTTGTAAAAGCTTTGTGGATGTATCATTTTCCTTTACAAACCAAACTGACCCTAGATGTGTATTTCAATGAATGTAGGTTTTTAATAAATGAACTTAACCCACAAAATAACAACATACAAATATAAGATATTAACTCGTAATTTTTAGTAAATTATTATATTGTTCTGTTGTATTCTATTCGACCAGTAAAGGAACACTGGGTGTTCAATAACTAAATGAAGACCCACACAGAGATGGTCACATGGAAAGTGGATGTATGGATGGTATCTTGGTGACAGACTAAGGAAAAAAAATGATAAATAATCTAATGTAAACATGTTGTTGTCGAGATGTTTGTAAAGTGTCGGATTTAATATAAAATATGATGACTCAATGGTGGCGGTAGCTACATATAATTTTCAGTTGTTTTTTGCTGCATCTCTAAAAAACAAAAAAACCGAAACTAAATTGAAAACCTAAAAACCAAATCGATATAATTGGTCGAAACTAGAAACTGATGTTTTGATTTTTACTTTTTCAAAAACCAGAAAATTTCGATTCGATTTTGGTTTTCGTCCAAAAAACCGAACAGTAAAAACCAAACTGAACCAGCTTTGGTTTTCGACAAAATGAATTTAAATTTATAAATTTGCTTTATTTAGGGTGTGTTTGGTTCAATTAAAGGATTGGGAAAGGCTAATGATTTGCACACTCTTCATTTTGATTTGCACACTCCATTCTGTGCTTTAACCAGTTATACATTTATTGAATAATGTTTTGCCAGTTTGTACATTTGAGTGTGTGAATAAAAAATAAGAGTGTGTCAATCAAGGAAAAGGATCCTCTAAAGTTATGGTCAAACATGATTGATCATGTTAAGTTTATTGTGAGTGAAAATAAATAAATGGGCCCATGATTTTTATTAAAAGAAAAAGGTTTATACAATTAACTAATTTGTGATTGGTGAACATGATGTGTCATGTTTGACTCAACTTTAGAGGATTCTAATCCGTCAATCAACTATCATTGGGAAAAGGTAATGCAAAAGGTATATTAAGGAATGCAATGGGATATTTTCGTTATATTAGTGTTGCTTAGTTTAAATGTAAATGTTAGTGTTTATTTGGTGGTTAAAAATATATAGATGAATTTTAAAAAAGAAAAAAAAGTTTTGCTGGAAAAAAAAAGTTGTGGGTGGTTAAGTTGGTGGTTACCTGGGTAATCAATACAATACCCCTTAATTTGTAGTGCAATGGGCCATTACCTAGTTTTGGGTAATGCTTCATTCCTTTATACTAAACCAGCCATAATTAATTATTATCTTTTCAATTCCTCACCCTCTAATACCCTCAACCAAGCATGCCCTTAGTTATTTATTCATATTATATTAATTACTATGTATAGGGTTAATTATTTGGTCGAAAATACAAGGTGATGTGCTGTCGTGTAAGGTCAATTATCTGGTTATCAAGTTTTACATTTATATTTAGCCGACAAACCTAAAACAACACTTTAACGGGCAGGGTACCCGGTCAAGATGGAGTTTCGCGGGTAGGTAGAGTGTCGTACACTAAGAGTGAAACATTATCATATATTATTCCTGTATTTTAATTAGTTCTAATCTACAGGTTAAACATCTGTTGATATTTACGTTGGCTAATGATTTGGGGGGTTTTTCAGCTCTGAGAGTCTGACACAGGTTTGGGTGGTGACAAATGTATAAGGTCAAATAAACAATTATACAACAAAGAAGAAAATTAGAAGCATAGAAAAGCGGTACAGCCAAATGATAGAAAATTGTATTAGCCATATTAAATTTCCAGTTCAATGTTGGTTTGATTGTTTTAGTGCAATGATTTACGTATCTCGAAGAGGCATATTATTTTAGATTATGGTAGGACATCATCCTAAGACCCTAGGACACGATTAATCCTGTCACAATTAAACGCTTAGCGAATAAAGGGGGGGGCAAAAAAATCATTAAGTTTAATTATAATTCTATCTTTGGGAATTCAAAAGCAGGTGATCCTGTTATAACCCTAGCCCAACGAGGACTTTACCCATTTACTGTTTGACGGTTTGGTTTAATATACTGGGTATTAAGTCCATATTCAATCTTATCGTTAATTAAGAGCATGATTGCTGAAACTAATTCGGGTTCACCTACCGGTCCAACTAAGCTCATAATTTAAAAGGACAAAGACAGAACGTTATTTGTGATCCTGTTGGTCCAGTAATAAAAAACAGGATATGGTGAGCTATCCCGGTATTCTAGATTATTTTTAGTATCACTAGACCCAGTTGTATGATAGGTCGCATATTCAAACACTATAAACAAGTATGAGGTGATAAAACATAATTAAACAATCAACGATAAATTAATGAATATCGATTTTAAAAGAAACCAAACATTGAACTTTTATTAAAATGGCTAATACCGAGGGTATTAGCCCGACGGACCATTTTATACAAGCGTATCAAACATTGAAATTCGAACGATTATGAGAAGTAAAGAATTACTCGATTTCTTCTATGGATTCGTGTGATCAATGCATTGACCTTGCGTGGCGGATTTTCTCTTCTAAATTCGTCTTTATTGAGTATTGGTATAAAGAATATGATTGCACACTGAAAAACTAGTTTTTGAGTGTTCAGTTTTTTAGTATTGAAAAAGACTCGATAACGCCGGATCTGGCTAAGGTCGATATGGCTTATGGGGCTGGAATTCCTTAGACGTGTGAGCTACGTTCTCAATCATCAGTATATCTTTCCCATAATTTACTTTTATTACTGTATATCTCGAACAATTATCTTTCCATGGATCTCGGCGTTTGAAAGCAGTCAATACGCCATATTGAGAATTTGGTCATTAGCACTTTCTTGTGAAGTTTTGCATACTTCCATTATAAACTTATTTTAGTGTTCATATAACATCACTAAAAGTCCATAAACAAGATTAACATGTCATTTGCATTACTTTTAATTGTAACATATTAAGTAAACTTTTAAAACCCTAATTTGTATTTATCCATTTTTACACCAAAACAACATGGTACAATCCTTTTACATCCATTTTAACATGATCTCATTAACATCATAACATGTTTAAAAGTGAACAAATCCATAACTACAAGTAAGAATCCCTTTTACATGTTAAAAAGTCCTAAATGGTGATTTTTCTATATAAAACATCATATGCATATGAAATCATGAAAATGAAAAGATAAAGGTTTTAGATAACCTTAGTGATGAATGATGATGATGAGAAATATGTGCTAAACCCTTGTTTAGCCTTTAAACCCAAGCTAGCAAGCTATGAAAACCCTAATTCAATATAAAACCCTAATCTTGATTTCTTGCTTCAACACTTGCAAACCTTTAACCAATACTTGGAAACATCTTAGGATATCTTAGGAATGATGTATGTAGGTGTGTATAGGTGATAGAAAATTTGGTATGGATTTATTACAAGGGGTGTTTCAAGCCGTGGGCTTCAAAGAGCAAAAAGGGAGGATTTTGTTTGATTTCTAGTTAAGTGTTTGAGTTGTATGAGTTCTCTTACATGCATACTAGTATTATATGGTAAGTCTTAGTAAAAAAGATTGCAATAGTGGTCTTAGAGACATAAGGAGGGTCTTAGGGAAGTTGGCCTTGGTCAAAGAAACAAGGTATGGCTAGGTTTAATGGTGTAGAGATGTACAAGCCAAGTTGTATGAAAATTGTGCTCTATGACTCTTATTGTTGTTGTTTAAAAAGTGCACTAAGACTCTTATTGTTTGTGTGTTGTTGTTCCGTAGATAAGGGGGAGGGTAAGGTTTTAGAAACCTATTGTCATATAACCCATTAATCTATAAAAAAAATATACTAGTTACAACTTGTAGTAATTATTCAATAAAAGAAGTTTACCTGCAAGTATTTATTTGTGTATGTTTTATTTTTATAAGTTCAAAGTGTAAAGTAAATTAACTTGGTAAAATTTAATAAAGTTTGGGTGTTTGGGTACAAACGTGGTTATTTGTTGAAGCGTAGATTAATTGAACGAGTTCCGGGTATGCCTTAAACTCATTTTATCGCGAAATTGTATTACACCCTATACGTTATCCCGATAAAATAAAATGAAACAAAGACCCATAATTATTCTCAAAATAATAAATTTAATACTTGATTGAAGTAAAGTCTTAAAGAATTGTTTGGTGCCCTTTTACATTGAACCTAATTGTTCCGTAAGTAATCTTGATAAACAATCTCCATCTTTATCCTTTCTCTTGTCTTTATCCTTTTGACAGTAGAAACTCTTCTCGCAGTTGTAATCTTTCAGCAGTTGTAACCAGCAACATTAACTTTTATAGCAGCAACACTAACTTATCAGCAGTAATTTCCAAACAGCTTCAAAAAGTCTTTTAATCCCAACAATCCTCCCCTAAACTTGATGTTCATCTTCTGAATCTTCAAGTTTCTTGATTAAAAGCTTTATCTTCACTAGGAGGATGCATTCAAACACTTCCAGGATTCTTGAGCTGTTTTGTCATGAGCTTAAGAAGTTGATAGCACATTTCATTCCAATAGTCAGCTTGAAGCTTCTTGTTGAGCATTTATGTTATTGTTGCAGGTGTAAGTGGATATCTCTTTTCTACCAGCATAAAGATATGCAGATTTTAAAATCTCACAAAATGTACTCCACTTGAAGAAAATAGCTTCCAAAGTGTCACTTTATGTCCTTGTAGATTCCTCCACACTTCACTTTCTACATCAGGTTCAAACATCACTTTCAGATCACCCCATAACACTCTCTCATATGCCTCGTCTGGACTTGTTAACCCATGCTTAGCTTTAACCAACTTCCAAAGAGTTTTCAAGTCTTCGCTGTCAATATTCTGAAGCATCTTAATCATTGATGAGTACCTTTTTGAACTTCCATAAGCTCTTATGATTTGAAAGTATCCCATATTTCCTTCTTTGATGATTTTCCAGTCAACAATGATTGGAGGCTTAGTGGGTAGAGGTATAGCATCAATTGCTACCTCATCATCAAGAACTATCTCCATATGCTTTTTCATCTCTGCTTCATCATCTACATCAGCTGCTACATTCTTATCTAACTTCTGCTTCTTTAAATTTTCAGATTCAAGTTCTTCTCCTGCTCTTTTAGAACTTCCTTCTGTTCTTGTCTCAATGCCTTTCACCAACTCTGTATCCATGTCTACAAATGTTTTTACTCTTTTCATTTATTTGTCAAATAACATTGAATATCCTCAAAACGTTTGGTCTTCAGTTGATTGTGCTTGTATCCATCTATGTTTTTTAGATAAGTAGACTTTGTATTTCTCTTTTGAGCTTTAGTTGGTGGGTTTCTTCTCTGCTCTTCTGCTCTAAGTCTTGCAAAATGTTTCTTCCTTTTATTCATGAGATCCATAAACAATCTTGACTTTTCTTCAATAGTTAATTCTCCTTGCTCTTCTGCCTATAATCTTGTAGCTAGCTCATAATCTGCATCCATCATAGCTTGAACATTATCCCATTCAACAACGTTTGCATCTTATTCTCTTTGTCTTGTAAGCTTCTCTTCTTCTTCCAATTCAGCATCTAATTGAGCTTGAAGTTTTTGAGCAACCTCCTTATCAAACATAATCTGATCTTTCTTCTTCAAAGGTTTTTTAGACTCAACCATTTTTTCTTTGCCTTTGTCTTTAGCCTATGGAAGTCATGATAGTTGTAAAGGTGATGTTGTTGTTGTAAATTCACTTGGCTCTTGAACTATAACCCCTCTAGCCTTGGGTCTTGTAACATTAGTTGTTATAGCAGCAGTTGTAATAGCCTTATGTTTATCTGCTTTGATCTCAATTAAGGTTTGAGTCAGAGTCAATTCATCAACAGTTGTTGTTGTAGCACTGGCAGTAGTAACTTCAACTTCAGCAGTACTAACTACCTTTTCAACCTCAACTTCCTGCTCATCTAAGACACCTATATCAAACATTAGATTATCATCATTCCTCTACTGAGTCTCACCAGTCAATGTAACCTCTGCATCAGCATCATCATCAACATCAATATTAGCTATTTTCCTCCCCTGTTTGGATGCATCCTCCTGATCACCCAAACCTTCATCTTGAGAGGAAACCACTCTTGCAGATCCACCAACCTTCCTTAATCTTTTGAGCCCTGGAGTTCTTGACTTATTCCTCCTCTCTAGCTTCTTGACCCTCTTCTTTAGACTAGCAATTTCACTATCTTGAGCAGTCTTGACCTTCTTCAAATCAAGAACCTTCTTTTGTAAGTTGGTACAAATTTCAATCAATTCATTGAGTTTTAGTCTATCCTCACCACTGAGTAGTGGATCATTGGAATGGGTAGGTACACTTTCTACATTGGCAGCCTCCTCTGCTATAGTCTCATCTGCATCCTCAGTTTCCTTTCTCTTTTTCCTCGTAGACTATTTCTTCTTAGGATTAGATATTGATGGTTGAGTAGTAGTGGGTGTGGGATCAGTAGGAGTAGCTAAACCTTCACCCATGTCTTATGGGGCTTGAACCATCATAGTTGCAAATAGAGGGGTTTCTGTCCTA
>BQNB010134139.1:0-18356 GCA_026074375.1 Tanacetum coccineum | reverse complement strand
GTGTTTGGATACATCCTTCTAGTGATCAAGATGCTGATAATGAAGAAACTTGATGATTAACAAGATGAATATCAAGTTTAGGGGAGGATTGTTGGGAATTAGTGCCTTCTACAACTTAATGCCGTTGGTTCAAGTTTGTGTTGCTGCTGAAGATTAGAGAAAACTGTCTAAGTCATTAGTGCTGCTAGTGCTGCCAGTACAAAGTTAGTACTGTCAGTTTATTAGTACTGTTAGTTATATAGTTAGTACTGTTAGTTATAATAGTTAGTATTCATAGTTTCAAGGTTATTCTGTAACTTTGATTGTGTTTAATATATTGAAAGTTTAGCAAGATCTTGTTATACTGTTTCATTGTTCTTCTTAGTATTACAAGCTAGATTCTGCATAGTTTGTAGTATTTACAATCTTAGTTTCTACTATAGTTGTTTTGGATCTATCCAACACAACTAAGCTTTAACAAGCTAAGTAAGATCTGTTCAAAAGGGATCAACATAAAATGATATCGAGTATGGATGTGCTTGGTACGAGAGTGCTGCACGAGGTTGCATGAGATTGCTATGGCTGACTGAGAGTCGCAATACAATGGTATTTTGTTGTAGTTGAAGCCATAATCCTTAAGTTGTGTCCTCATCCACATTACTTGAGCACAACTTGCAGATAACGCCATGTACTCTGCCCCTGCTGATGACATTGAAGTGCAGTCCTGCTTCTTTGACATCCAGTTGACTAACTTTTCACCTAGGAACTGTATTCCTCCAGAAGTGCTTTTGCGAGTATCAAGACATCCGGCATGGTCGGCATCTAAAAAGATGTTAGTTCAAAGCCATAATCCTTCGGATACCAGAGTCCTATGTTAATGGTACCCCTTAAGTATCGAAAGATCCTTTTAACCTATTTGAGGTGTTTTTCAGTCGGCCGTACTTGATAACATGTACAATAACATACTACTTGCTCTATGTCTGGTCTACTAGATGTTAGATACATGTGTGACTCGATTTTACTACGGTAGTCAGTTTGGTCTACGAGTTTTCCACTCAAGTCTGCATCTAATTTAGGTTTGGTAGCCATTTGTGTACCAACGGTATCACATTTTTCCATACCATGTTTTTTAAGAATTTCTAAAGTGTACTTGGCCTGATTGATAAAGATACCTCTTGGGGATTATGGATCTGAAGTCCTAAAAAGAATTTCATTTCCCCCATTAAGGACATCTCAAATCTACTATGCATTAATTTTTCAAATCTTTTAGAAAATTTAGGGTTTGTAGACCCAAAAATAATGTCATCGACGTAAATTTGCACAAGTAAAATGTCCTCCCCGTATCTTATCGTGAATAGAGTAGGGTCAATGGTACCTTAAGTAAAACATTTGGACATCAGGAAATTTGAGAGTTCATCATATCAGGCTCTCGGAGCTTGCTTTAATCCATACAGAGCTTTCCTTAAACGATAAACCTTTTCTGGATGATCAGGATCAACAAACCCATCTGGTTGTGCAACATAAATCTCCTCCTTCAGTGGACCATTAAGAAATTCTGTTTTCACGTCCATCTGATAGATTGGAAAAGACTTGTGTGCAACATAGGCGACGGAAATCCGAACAGCTTCCAAGCGAGCAACTGGAGCAAATGATTCCTCGAAATCAATACCCTCTTCCTGACCATATCCCTTAGCTACAAGTCGTGCCTTGTTGCGAATGACAGTTTGATCTTCATCCTTTTTGTTCTTTTATAACCACTTTAGCTTGATTACAATCTTGCCAAAGGGTTTGTCGACGAGTTCCCAGACTTGTAGTCTGTCAAACTAATGAAGCTCTTCCTGTATTGCGTATATCCATGTACAATCAGCCATTGCCTCCTTAATGTTTTTCGGTTCGGCAGTACTCACGGTGAGCGTGAACATACACATTTCAAGATTTGTTGCAAGTTGTCATCTTGTTTGCACTGGCTTGGATGGATTTTCACAAACCTATTTTAGCGGGTGATCTTTTGTCCATCGGTATTCGAAATCGTGTGGTTGATAGAAGGTATGCATATTTAAATTATCAATATTGTGTGAGGAAGACTCAGCAATTTCTTATACCGGTGTACAGAAAGGATTGATAAATTCATCTTGTTGAACCTGTATATCTTCTGCTTGATTATCGTTGTTTTCCTCAGCATTAACACTTATTGGAGTTGTTGGTTCTGTTAAAGATTGAATATTCATTGTAGGTGGTGTGTCTTGTTGTTTAGAATTGTCAGTAGGAGAATAAGATTTGTTGACACTTGAAGTACCTGCATTGAAAAGTTCATCGTACAAAGGACAGAAAAGAAGATCCAACTCTTGTTGTGATGGAGCTATTGTATCTGCTGACGGAGAAACATGTTGTAGTTGGGGGACGGGGCCAGAGTTGTCATAATCTGACGCCTTTTGTCATTGGGAAACAAGGCCTAAAGTGTCATTATCAACAGACGTCTCAGACATCTCTTTGATTTCATCAAATCTAAGATGTATGGATTCAACTATCAATCGGGTTCTCTTGTTGTAAATACGATATCCCTTAGACTGAGTGGAGTATCCCACCAAAATGCACGGATCCCAGTTTTTCTTTCATCTTATCCAGATTTTCATCATTTCTGGTTAGGTAACAAGTGCAACAAAAAATGTGAAGGTGTTTAATTGAAGGTTTCCTGTCATTGATGATGTGATATGCCGTTTTCTTATGTGTCAGGATGATGATAGATCTGTTTTGAGTATAACACGCGGTTGCAATTGCTTCAGCCTAAAAGAACAAAGGAAGTTTAGAAGATGAGAGCATCGTGCGAGCAGCCTCAATAAGAGAATGATTTCGTCTTTCAACAACGCCGTTCTGTTCAGGTGTTCGAGGAGTAGAAGTTTGATGCTCAATTCCTTCTTATTTGAAGAATGCATGGAGTTTCTTGTTTAAGAACTCTGTGCCTCTATCAGTTCGAACAGAAATTACTGGTGCTTGAAGATTTCATTGAATCATTGTGAGGAAATCTTTTAGAACTTCTGGTGTTTCATCCTTGGATCTTTGAAATAGAGTCCAAGTATATCTAGAGTAGTCGTCTACAATTACCAGGATATATTGCTTCCCATTTATGCTAGCAACCCGCATTAGACCACATAAGTCCATATGAAGCAAATTAGTTGTCCTTTTGAACTTGGAACAACCTTTATCTTGAATGAACTTCTTTTTTGCTTTACTTATTTCACAAGAGGAACATAGTTGATCGTTGACATATTTCAACTTAGGTAAACCAATCACGACATCCTTCTTTGAAAGCAAGTTGATGTAGTCGAAGTTAAGATGAGAAAGTCATCAATGCCATAACCATGCTTGAGTTGGTGAGGCTTTAGCCATGAGACAGATTAGAGTTGATGAAGTCGTTTCTTGAAGGGGAATT
The DNA here is from genome assembly GCA_026074375.1 of Tanacetum coccineum. Classification (NCBI taxonomy): domain Eukaryota; kingdom Viridiplantae; phylum Streptophyta; class Magnoliopsida; order Asterales; family Asteraceae; genus Tanacetum; species Tanacetum coccineum. Next base: position 14,947 of record BQNB010134139.1, on the reverse strand, counting down.
GTATAGAGATCAGATCCACGGTTACCGGTGAGTAAATTGTTTCCTTGAAGATCTCTAACGAAACACATAGATTTTCAGAAAGCAACCTCCAAATCTGCATCACAAAATTGACCAACCGAGAAGAGATTGTGATTGAGGCCTTCGGCGTAATAAACCTTGTTGATCGTTATATTTCCTTGAGGTTCTCCATAACCAAGAATTAGAGCAAATTGATCATTGTCAAACCGAACGGTACCCATATATTTTCAACAAAATTGCACAACAGCTTTAGATTGCCTGTCATGTGCTTTGTGCATCCAGAGTCAACAATGAATAGGATGAGTTGAACAATCTGTAAGAGAATTAGAGGACGATGGAATACTTGACAAATTGGATCTTAAAGGATTTGTGAGTTTCAAGACATTAGTTATCCTAGATACATTATCTATGGCAAATCTAACTCTCTTTTTTACATTTTCATTCTTAGTTTTAGGCACCCGTCTCGTTTTTGTCTTAGGAACCCATTTATATCCTGATGGGCATTCTTGTTCTATCCACCATTTCCATGCCTTACTAGTTTTCTCATACATCATCCTATAGTAAATCTTGGATTTCTGAATAGTAGATTTTGATGCAACTATTTTCTTAGGGGGTGTTGCAACAGATTTGTTCGCTTGACTTTTACGTTGTCTAGTACTAATAGGCACTACTTTAGGATTCTTAGTTCTAGCATTCACATCATTTAAAAATTTAGAAACACAAGCATCATGGTTCGAATTAAACACATATTTTCCATAAGTAGCACAAACATCATTAACATTCGAAGTTCTGGATTTTAAACTATCATTACACGCAGTTACAGACTTTGTTTTATTAGAAATACTAGAAATTCTATGGCGGTCTTCTACTTCAGTCTTCTTAAACTTCACTTGACTAGTGTTTGGCACGACCTTTTCTTTCATTTTAGTGCTCCTAAGCCGTGGTCTGCTAACATTAGTTCTGTGAATTACTCCTGTAGAGGTAGACACAAGAGGATTAGTATTCCTAGAATTCTGAGGCAACTGTGGTCCTCTAGTTTGTGTTGTCCTAGTGTCAATTCGATACATGCTTGATTTAATCACATTTGTGTTTCTTACAGCTTGCCTTGCTGTTTGAGGCAAAATCTGTGTAGTGACTGGTTTTGATAAACCCTCTAACACATTAGTTTTGGGAACCGACTTTGTCTTAGAAAAACTTTTCCTCTCAAGAGAGTCTGAAAAAGGTGCCGGTTTGCCTAAAACTGATGGTTTTGGAATCCTTTGAGCATTTTGTTGTCGAACAACAGATGGTTTATCAAACTTAGTTTCCACATATTTTATTTTGGATTTCTCAATGAGTTTCTTTAACTCACTTATGGCAATGTTCTTGTCTTGCAATTAAGCTTTCAAATCTTGTATTTCAAAATATTGTTCACGTTCTTTTAGAAATACATTTGACGCTTTTTCTTTGCAAAATGTGTCATTTTTCATTTGTTCTTGACATTGTTGTAAAAAAAGTTCAAGAGAAATCGAGTGTTTTTCTAATTTAGAAAAACTTCATAAAATCTCAATATAAACTTATTTACTAACAAATTCATTTTGTTTTGAAAGCTTTTGTGCAAGACATTCACATTTTTTCACTTTATAAAGATATAAGCATTGCAATTCATTGTGAGCATCTAAATCAGATAAAGAATGCAAATAAGAACACATAACATCATTAGACACACATTCTTGCAAAAGTATATCATACATGTTTGAAAATTCTGCTTTACTAGATTTAAGTTCGTCAATTTCACTTTCAAGGGATTCAACGTACTTTAAATCAGCATGCATTTCTTGCTTAAGTTCATGAACAAATGTGAAACTATCATTCTGTGTCTTTATGGCAAGAGGCATCAAACATGTCTTAATTAGGATTTCCATATCATGAGCAGTTGGTGCATGAAAATGATTATGAGAATACTTTTCCAAGCTTGATCAATAAGTTCTTTAAAATGATTTATGTTATTCGTCATTACATTATATGCTTGTTGATTTAAAAATTCCTTACTATATATATATGTATATATATAATATGTAAATATTTAATAAGTATTCCCAAAATACAATTAAAAAGAGAGTGTAAGTATTCCGTAAGGCTTCTAGAAGATTACTTTTATCCAAAGTAAAATCCAAAACCTTCCCGAGTCATTTCTCGACGAGGCGTGAATTGAGAATCGAGTTTAAGTTCGTGATTGCGTGTTCGAATAATCAAATTTTGATTTGGGATTCTATTTCTACAAATAATATGCAAAAACAAATAAACGCAAGTAAACAATTAAAGCAGTTAAAGATCGAACCTAAAAACGTTAACGGAAATTAAAAACGCGACTCTAAAACCTAAATTATCAAATTTAAACCCACAAAAGCAAATTTAATTTTTAAAGTCCTAAATGATAAAAGAAAATTAAAAAAAAAAGAATTATATTTTTTTTACTTTTATATTTTTTATTATGAATTAAAAACACTTTTAATCAAAAAAAATGCATTAAAAATATTAAACTATTTTATAAAAATTCCAAAAAATCAGGGAAAGTGCTTTGAACAGTTAAGAATCTATGAAAATTAAAAACTTGAAACTTGGCTGAAGAAATAAGCAGTTAAAAAGCCCTTAAGCTCGGATAAGCTAAAACTGAATGTAAGGTTAAATATAAAATAAAACAAAGTATGAATGAAAAAGTCCCAAGGGCAGTTGGTAATGAGGGGTGGGTTAAAATGTTGAACTGTTAAGGTTGAGGTCCCGGGTTCGAGCCTCCCTATACGGTTCAACATTTTTATTTTGCTTTTTTAACTTTTTACAAAGCTTTTTAACACTGAAATAAGCATTTTTAATAAAACCACTTTTTCTAAAAACCACTAATAAGCACTGAAATAAGCAGTTTTATCTGACAGTTTTAAGCTTAAAAAATTTAATAACACAAAAGACCAAACTGTTATAAGCTTAAATACTAAATAAGCTAAGGACAACTAAATTAAGCTAAAACAGATACTCAAATAGACTTATTAAGCACTACTAAGCCAAATAAAGCACAACCAATAAGCTGGAACTCACAGAATCTAAATAAGCAGTTTAGGCCGAAGGGGTTATCAAAACAGTCCAAGAGGGCCTTTTTTAAGCACTAAAATAAGCTATCAAACTAATAAGCTCTAATCTAAAAACCTAAAACAAATCAAGATTGACCTACAAATATTTAAAATAAGCAAGTAATAAGCTTTTTGAACTACTTTTAAGTTATGAAATAGCTTAATGAAAAAGAAAGTTTGATTGTTTTGGTTTTTTTTACAGTTTTAAAAATGACAAATGGCTTATTGCAGCCCTAAATCCATATAAGCAATTGATCATTAAAACACAAAATAAGCTTAAAAAGATAAAACTCATAATACAATACTTTGTGTTAATCATTTCAGACTTTGTTTCAAAGTTTAACTCACCTAATTTAAGCTGTGAAAACTGAATTTTAAAACTTATAGAAACTGAGTGCAATGACAGCATTGACAAATTTAGAACCAGAATTCAAATTAACCTTTCCTACCAAAACAAACTTAGTTCTACTGCATTATGAACAAAATTTAAGCATAAACTAAAACCTTAAATGCATTACTTATCAACATGAACAAACTCAGAACCTTAGATCTATGTTTAAAACAGCAGACTTAGCATTTAATTATCCTAAACTCAAAACTCCATAAAACTTGATCAAAACTTGTTAAAACTTAATCTAAGACTGTTTAAGATCAAATCAAAAGTGGATTTTACAACCTAAAGTGCACAAACAGTATTAACCATTGAGTTAATACTGCCAGCCAAACACCCCTTTAAGTTTCTAAATCTTAATTTTAGCTTATAAAAGTCTCAAATAAGCAATGAAACCTCAAAACCAGATAAGCATTAGATATATTAAGCATGATTAAGCATTTATAAACCAGAAATAAGCACTAGAAATAAGCAGAATCAAATAAGCAGTTTAAGACTAAAAATAAGCAGTTTGACATCAAAACTCAACCAAAAGACTTCTAAGCATGAAAATGAATTCAAATGGCAACCACTAGACTAAATAAGCACAATTTAAACACAATAAGCAACAGAATAAGCAAAGCCAATAAGCTAACAGTAAATAAGCTGTAAATGAGAGAAGTGAAACTTACAAAAGCCCTTGCTCAAAACAGGGCAAAACTGCTCAATAGAGCTTATCTAACAAGCTTCAGCTTGTATTAAACAAGCTGGTAAGTCCATAAGCCCATCCCTTTTTGGCTTATCATCCATAAAATTAAGCTTTGGTATTTTAGGAGTGGATAACTTGATGAAACAGTAAACTTTGAGTAAAACAGATTATAAGAGCTTTATTAAGATGACATTTAGATAACAACAAAGCTTTTAACAGAATTTTAAAGACAGATTTAAGTAGAAAAATAGAATTTCATTAAACTTTTAAAGGGTTACAATACTTGGAAATGAAAAATACAATAAGCAATAAGAAATAAGCTGTAAAAAATGACAGGAAATTAAACATACACTACTCCTCTTTACAAATGAAATCCTAAGCCTATTTATAGAAAAATGAAGATGCAGGGGTCTTGAACTTGCGTTTGTTGTGTGAGAGGAAAAGAAGTTTTCATCCCAGCCTTCAATTCCATCTTTGGCTCCAAGTAATGCATCATAACCCTTGATTTGATCTTGGTATATTCAACCAATGAATAAGTAAAGGATTTCCAAGGTGGCATCCCTTCTTTGGCAGCTTCTGTGATGTAGGGATAAGTAGGGTGTGAGTGGGTTTTGAGGAAGAAGAGAAGTGAGAGTGATGGGATGAAAGAGATGGATGAATAGTTATTTGGGATAATGAACTGGTAATGGCGAGAATTGGGTTTTAAGATAAAGGGGCTAACGGGGTTAGGGGTGAGGGTTTTGTTGGGCTTTTACTTGGGTCGGGTTAGGATTTAGGAAATGGATAAATGTTTTAGGCTTATGATATGGGCTTTGATTTAATAAATAAGCTTAATGGGCTGACTTGGCCCACTAACTTGGGTGCGGGTTGGCCCATTTAAAATAAACACGTCTTTGACTTTGATCTTTCGCGCTCTTTCCATTCCCGTGCTCGGTTTTGTCGGTTTTGTCGTTTTTGCCTTTATTTTTGTCCTTTAGTGAATATCCGTTACCTGCACAACACAAATAGCAAAACACACATATTTTTGGCATTTTATGTCCGTTTTTGGTCATTTAAGCTCGTTTTATTACGTAAAAGGTATGTGTAATTAAGCACATACCACTTGTCTACTTTTATTATTGATTTGGAAACAGGTAAGAAACCGATGTTTTTGAAATTTTTTGGTTTAGATTTCACAAAAGATTTTCTCCACATTTTCTTTCTTACTTCATTTGCATGGGCCAACTGTTCATGATATTCCTGTGTTGCTGGTTTGAAAATTTCATAAAGACTATTTAGCTTTGTGTAATCATACGGTCTCACTAAGTCTTTATTCAATTTTGATCGACTCTCTTTTTCAAGAGTGAGAGTCTCTTCCCTATCGGGGACGAGTCTATTTGCAGGATTAGATTGGTCATATGGGATCTCATACAAACATGGTTTTTCAGATTGAGCCTTTTTGAGGTACATTGGATTTGCAAAGGTTGGCCTACCATTGAATGTTGGGCCTTTGGGAGCTAACATATGAATGGTTTGAATTGATTGATTCCTTTTGTAAACAATTTCATTCAAAAAATTTAATTGCTTTTCCATTGAAATCCTTTTGTCAATGTATTTTTCTTTCTTAAGTTTCAAATCTGTTATTACCTTTGTTTTCTCTTTGACAAGACCTTTGTAATGTGACTTTGTTAAAAGACTCTGTTTGACTAACTCATCGTGTTTCTCTTTGACAACTTAAATTTCATAGGCTTTAAGTTTTAAACCTTCTTTTATGTCAATTTCTTTTTGATCAAATAGTCCTAGAGTTTCATTTAACTTATGTTCAAGTTTGTCATAGTCAACTGTACGGTCATTTAAGGTCTTGTACGTCTCAAGCTCAGTCTGTTTATTTTGAAGTGCAATTAGACAACTATCCCGAATACTATTAGACACCCCAGAGTTCTACTTGTCTCCGCAATAATAGATTTGCACTCTTTTAATTCATGAGCAAGTGATGCGTTTGCTTTCTTTAATTGCTTTTGAATCTTTTTATTTTCATCAACATCAAGTTTTAAATTTGCAATTAAATTAGCAAGCACAACACGCTCATCATCACATTCTACAGCATTTTGATTAGTCTGAATATCATTATCACACATATCTGGTGAATCAGGAATGACATTACTATTAACCTTTTCCACTACACATGTGTTACTAATGAATTCAGGTTGCTCAGAATGCTGTCTCTCATTGACAAACACATTATATTTAGGATCGTATTGTACCTATTCTAATGGCTTAGTATCAGTTCCTGAGTCTGCAGTAGGAACCTCATGGATCTTTGCCATAAATATGTAATGTGCTTCCAATTCTTGTTCATCAATCTCTTCATCCGTGTCTGCTAGCCAATCAGATTGCTTTGCTTGTAATGGAACACCTTTCTCAGCTTGTTTGCACAACAACATCTTTTCCTTGTGATACGTGGAGTCTTTCACCCTTTTAGGTTTCCTGCATTCCTTAGCGAAATGACTAAATTCCTTGTAATTGAAAGATTGTATCCTAGTCTGCTGCACTACCTGACTGCCTACAGTCTCCCTAGCCCTAGCAACAGTCACTGTCCTCTGATTCCCAAATTGCTCAGTCTGATTGTCATTCTTGTACCTTGGAGAAGTAACCACATTCTTGTTTCTAGAGTTTGAAGAAGTTTCGAGGTTATTGTTGGTAGGTTTGTAGATCTTTTTGAAGTACTTTGCAATGAGTGCCAAGTTTTTCTATATATCCTTATCTCTCTGAGCTTGTTCTGGATCACTGTCTTCTTCAGAAGCTGACTCAGATGGAGGTGTGATTGGTTTAGCTATCTCTTTGCCTTTGAATTTGGTAGATGCATTAGATCTGGTGGAAGATGATTGTTTTGATGGTGATGCATATGATTTGTGAGATTTTGGTGCTTGATAATAAGGATTTGGATATGGTTGAGCAGCAACAACAAGTGCTAATGGGTTTGCATGCTTGCCTATTCTCTCAGCACGAATTTCATTGACTTCCTTTTGATATTGTTTCAAAACGTCAAAGAGCTTGTGATATGAGACTGTTTCCAATTGATGATTTTGCTTGACAATTGTCACAAATCTTGACCATTCTAGTTGAAGTTATTGATGAAACTGAACATTGACTTGCATCGTAGCAACTGTCAAGTTGTTTCTTATTATTTCATTCATCATCTTGTAAAATCTGAAGTAGTATGACTCCATTGACTCTCCATCATGAGAAGTGAATTTGCCAAAATCCCAAAACAAATTAGTCTTGACATCTTGAATGTTTAGAGATTCACCCTATTGTAGTCTTTCAATGGCTATCCATATATCCGCCTTACAATAGTATCCACATTTCATGAGTGTCTTGCAAGCATCAAAAAATTGGCGTGATTTCCTCAACTCCAATTCCCGTCTAATAGCGGCCCCCGCCCCCAGCTGCCCCTGCCTTCCTTTTTGTCCGATTCCCTAAAGACGCTTTGTTTTCCCCCCCGGAGACATAGTTTCAAGAGTCGTCTCAACTGCTGTTACCCGTTCTAGAAACTATTGGGTGTATCGTTTTGCAGTACAAGTCTGGGATTGTGACAGTAGTGAGCTTGTATAGACCTTCGAGAATGCATTTCCTCAAGGCATCACCATTTGGTCTTATATCAATGTATCTTAGGAAACATGATTTCCATTGAGCATATCTTCCCGTTGCAAGCATTGGTAGACGATCTCTTGATCCAGCTGCCATGATGTTGTTATGCATTTGACTATCGGTTGTGGAAGTTGTGATTGGAGTAGTCATGATGAATGATTTGTTAAATTATGAAGTGAAAATGATTTGTAGGATTTTAAGTAGGTAAAGTGATTGTTGTTGTAGATTGAAATCAATTAACGTTCACGGGATTTTACAAATCTATGATTTAAACCGAGAAAAGAAGCGACTTTTTTGGGATTTTACTAAATTAAGAAGAAACCATGAAGGAATGATTGTTTGTTGTTAAAATCGTTGTTATAATCGAAGTACTTGAGCTTTTGCTTATGATTAATGAGCTTAAAAAGATGAACGGTGAAATTTGGTTGAAAAAAGGACAAACGGTGTAATCTAGAATCAACTAGAAGGGTTAATAAACAAGCAAGGACGAGTGATGAAATGGTCTTGAAATGCAAGGACTGCATGTGTCATTTTTGAATTTTAGTTAATTAATGGAACGAATTCCCTCCATTCTAATCATATTCTTCGTTTTAAAATTAGAATAAGGTAACGTTTTTTATTTTAATCTCGCGGAGTCATACGGTTATCGTCGGTGAAATGTGAATACACTATGACGATCGTTGAAAGACCGCGATCGTAATGGTTATCTTTAGAAGACCCGTGGTCAACCGAAACTCGAACCCGAAAAATCTGACACGACTTAGAACATGTATAATTCGCATTTACTTGACATGTTTACTTCGCCTCTCTTACAAGTGATTAGTTTGCCTCCCTATTGTTGATTAATTCACCTTGTACAAAGAAACTTAATTCGCCTTCAGTTCAAAAAGCTTAATTCCCCTTGCACAAAAAAAACGTAATTTGCCTTGAGTTCAAAAAACTTAATTCGCCTTACACAAAACAACTTAATTCGCCTTGAGTTCAAAAAACTTAATTCGCCTTGCACAAAAAAATGAGTAATTCGCTCCACAAATTAACATAAACGTACGTTGTACTGATTCTTTGTCTTGTATAGAAACCAACAAAACGTTCTTTGTCCTTCTTGCTAAAAACGTGGATCTTGGTCTCCTTGTTGTTTCAAACCGTGGAGCACTCAAACAAATAAGCCAACTTACACAGAAAAATAAGCATCTTAATAAGCTCTTTATACCACAATAAGCCTCGAAAATACACAACTTATAAGCTTAAATAAGTAAGCCTACGTCTAGATAAGCTGTTAAGCGAAAGATATAAGCTGTGGATAAAGCAACAAATAATCTTGTAAGAAGTTGTTAACTCATGAATAATCCACGCAAAGAGAAAGAAATAAAACAACAGAGTGCAACTATTCTTTTTCCAAACCAAAAACGCACCCTTATTGGTTGAAAAACCAAGCCAATGTTGTGAATATAGATATTAAAAGAAACTATGTAATATAAAAGCCCACAATGAAAATTTTGAACAGTAAGCCCAAAATCAAAAGTGTTAAAACCAATGGAATGTTGGAACCAAATAAGCTTTTAAAAGAAAACAAAAAAATAAGCTGAATGATTAATTAGCTTGTAAATAAGCCTAGCGAATAAGCTCACAATAAGTTACCTGTCACACCCCGACAATGGCGGAAACTCAGGAGTGCAACATAATGATCAATCATAACACAAGATACAATATAGAGAAAACTACAATGCATAAACTTCAAGTGTTACGAAGACCATCAATCTTGAACAAACCTCGAGTGATGTCCTAAATCATAACCAGATCCATAATCTCTTACAATTCTAAATGCCCACACAGGGGTCCAAATCCAAACTTAAACAAAAAACTTTCAAATACTAAGAACCAACAAATAAACAAGCAATGCTTCACATAAAAAATCCACACAGAATACTTCTAAGCCTTCTATCACATATCACCAAACTATTCATCTTTCACTTCACCTGAAAATGATACTCGAAAAAGCTGTGACAATATCTCAAAACAGTGGACAATAGTGCAATATGATAGTGAATATATGCAAATAACCCATGACTTAGCATCCCCGCTAATCATGTAAACACGACCTAGCATACCCGCTAGTCGATCACCATGCCCTAGCATCCCCACTAGTCATAAAAACACAATATGTCACTTACGCACCTAAAGGGCTTACCAGCTGGAGCACTATATTAGGGCAGGACCACAATAGACATGGCAATTTCTTGCCAATCACCCTTGTCGTGCCAAACACAGTACACGCAAGTAAAATCACAACCCTTGCATGCCAAACACATCACACGCAAGTAAAATTACATCACATATATTCACATAGCAATCATAAGCACATAATTGTCCCAAAAACAAAACCACGTTTCACACAGTTCAAATAAAAACAGTTCAAAACACATTTGAGTATCATTTTCCCCTAACGAAAAAACAGTTGAAAAATGGGGCTACGAGAATTCACCTCAAGCAAGTCTTAAGCAACCAAATCTCAATCACACAAGCAAATGCAACGACATCCGCACACGACCTAGTCCAGTTAATGTCCCATTTTAATCATTCATTTTCAAAACAGTCTTCACGTTTGATGCATAGAGGTTAGATGCGTTGTACAATTACCCATAACAATTTAGTGGTGTGATGGTTGACGTCTCATCAAAAAATATCTTATCAATCCGATATCTTAACGACACATACTTATACTATTTAAAGAAAATAGATAAGTAATATAAGTAAATATTTATAATAAATAATGATAAATATATACCGATAAGTCCATTCGGTAACCTTAGTTACCTAATATGGTTGAAAATGAAACGTTTACTCATAAAAAGCATATTAAAGAAGTTTCGAGAAAAATCATATTTTTCTTTTTTAGTGAATTTATTAAAATAATAAAATAATAAAATAATATTTTATTATTTAAAACCAAAAATCATGTTCTTAAGTAAAAATTTCTAAGTATAAACTTTTTATGAAATTTCGACATGACCCGTACGTTTATATAATGTTTTCTAAGGTTTTTAACCTTTATTCAAACATTTTTTCAAACTTTCGACACCTTTCCGACAAAATTCCAAAATTTCAATCTTTAACGCTTACTAAAACGTTTTTCTCAAAATAACGTTCAATATCACTTCGTAAATACATTTCACTTTCAAAAGTCCGTCAAAAACTCTTAAAACGACTAAATATTGCTTATTGGGCTTTAAGGCCCAATAAGGGTCCATTAAGGTATTTATACGTCTAAAATACGATCCAAGCCCAAAAGCAAGGCCCATTTATATACATAAGCTCATACTAATAAGTTGAAAATAATTCGGACCACAATAAGCCAACAAATAAGCCACGGCTTATTTGTGCTTATTGGGCCGTGAGCTTTTAAGCTCCAAAAACATATCTATAAGCTAAAAATAAGCTTAATAAGCTACAATATAGATTTGGTTAACACTGTAAGCCACAAAAATAGTCCGCGAATATACGCAATATAAAGCAAATAACCAAAAACACATCCCTTGTGTTTTCTTAAATAAGCCGCGAGCATATAAGCTCAAAATTAGCCATAAAGTGCTTAAAAATAAGCCCAAATAATCTATACAAGCTAATATCCAAATTAAGCTATCTAGCAATATATGGTTTTCAACCATCACGACCACAATATCAAAACTACAAAACCCTCTTTGTTTCTTTTTTTATTCGACGCAACCAAACACCCCTTTTATATTCGTTTTGTTTTAAAAACTCACTTTTTACAACGATTAACTTGTACAACTAACATCTATGCATCAATATAAACCCAAAAGGACAAATAAAATTTAAATTTAGAAACTTAAAAGAAAAGTCTTCAAAATATAGATTTCGACACGAACTGGACAACCCAAACGTTGTTTAAATGAATACCCAAATACTCGTACCAACCCGGAATATCAAGTTCTTGATCAAAGTTGGAAATTTCTGGTGTTTGTTGCTTGCTTTGGTCGGACTCGGACGCACAAGACACACACACTTATGTGCGTGTTTAATTTTTTTAAAAATGAGATGTATGAATAAAAATGTTGGTGGAAGGAATATTAGTACTAGGCATAGACACACTTGCTAGAAAATAGCCATTTTGTCCCTCCCCCCTTGACTCTCTTGACCGGTTATAGGATCCTATGGGGTCTCGGGTCTTTCTTTTCGTGTCGGGATCACTTAAAACTCATAAAACTTGATCGTAAAATTTTTCCCAAAGTTAATTAGCATTTTTATTCACCTTAAAAATACCTTTTCATTAACCTAGAGTATTTACACAACATATTTACACTTTAAACCCTTCAAAACTCATTTGGACATTAATGGACGTGTCATGACTCGTTTTTCGGCATTTCTCAAATTTCCCGGGTCAACCACCCAGAACTTAACTAACATAATAATAACCTCTAAAGAGGACTATTATTCACAATAACACGTAAATTACCACAATTCTCATAAAATCACCGCCGTCAACACGGTACAATATCTGAATAAACTAGCAAACGTTAAATAGTCGAAGGACTAAAAATGAAATATTCATAACACAAAAGGGCAAAGGTTACATTCTACCCCCTTAAAAGAATTTCGACCTTGAAATTCAACTACTATCATCACTAAACAAATGCGGTATTTAAGCTTCATCTGATCTTCACGTTCCCATGTAAATTCAGGACCACGTTTCGAATTCCACCGAACCTTGACGATGACAATCCTACTAAGCTTTAACTTCTTGAACTCTCTTTCTAAAATTTCCACAGGCTCTTCCACAAAATTCAACTTGGCATCAACTTGGATCTCATCCAAGGGCACTTGTTGTGTTGGATCAACGAAACACTTCTTAAGGTTCGACACATGGAATGTGTCATGAACACCATCTAATTCCTTAAGCAAATCTAACCTGTAGGCCACTGGGCCTATTTTCTCAATAATCTCAAAAGGTCCAACAAATCTAGGTGCTAGTTTCCCTTTCTTCCCAAAGCGTACCACACCTTTCTAAGGCGATACTTTAAGCAAAACATAGCCACCTACACTAAACTCTAGAGGTTTCCTCCTCTTATCAGCATAACTCTTCTGATGATCACGTGCAGCCTTAAGTCTATCCTTAATATGCGAGATCTTCTCAGTAGTCTCTTGCACTAACTCAGATCCTATCATCTGACCTTCTCCAACCTTAGCCCATATAATTGGCGAACGACACTTTCTACCATACAATGCCTCAAACGAAGCATATCTCACACTAGAATTATAACTATTGTTATACAAAAACTCAACCAACGGGAGATGAACATCCCAAATTCCTTTAAAGTCCAGGACGCGTGCTCTAAGCATGTCTTCCAAAGTCTGAATAGTACGCTTACTCTGACCATTGGTCTGAGGGTGGTAAGCCATACTCATGTCCAACCGAGTTCGTAATGCTTCTTGCATTGACTGCCAAAACCTTGATGTGAAACGACTATCACGATCCGATATGATCGAGATCGGCATACCATGTCTAGCAACTATCTCATTCAAATACAATCTAGCCAATCTATCCATCTTATAATCCTCACGCATAGGTAGAAAATGAGCAGACTTAGTCAACCAGTCCATAATGACCCAGATTTTGTCATGCCCACTACTATTCCTAGGCAACTTAGTCACAAAATCCATAGCTATTCTTTTCCATTTCCATTCGGGAATCTCAAGTTGTTGCAGCAAGCCAGATGGCCTTTGATGTTCATCCTTAACCTTCAAACAAGTTAAACACTTACTTACTTACACAGCTATGTCCTTGTTCATACTCGGCCTCTAATACCTATCTCTAAGGTCATAATACATCTTATCAGCTCCTAGGTGTACATACTTCAACTTATGGGCTTCGTCCATTATCAGGGTTCTCACATCACCCTTCAAAGGCACCTATATTCGATCCAGGTAGTACAAAGTCCCATCACTTCTTTGTATAATCATCACATCCAAACCTTTCTACAATCTTGCAGACTCTTCCACAACCTCCTTCTGAGCCGCCAATATCCTATCCTTGATACTCGACTGAAGGGTCATATTCATTGCTCTAACTCTCTTAGGCTTTACTCTTTCCTTCCTACTTAGGGAATCAGTCACCACATTCGCCTTACCAGGATGGTAGCGAATCTCACAATCATAATCACTAAACAACTCTATCCAGCGACGCTATCGCATATTCAACTATTTCTGACTAAAGATATGCTGAAGACTCTTATGATCCGTATAAATGACACTCTTTGTCCCATACAGATAATGTCTTCAAATATTAAGGGCAAACACAACTACTCCCAGTTCCAAATCATGGTTCATATAATTCGTTTCATAAATTTTCAACTGCCTAGACGCATATGCTATCACTTTACCTCTCCGCATCAACACGTAGCCTAGTCCTAACCCGGACGCATCACGATATACCACAAAGTCTTTCGGTCTATCGAAGAGAGCTAGAATAGGCGCATTACACAACTTATCCTTCAATGTTTGAAATGCCAATTCTTGTTCCTCACCCTAATAGAAAGTCTTACACTTCTGAGTCAAGATAGTAAGAGACTTAGCTATCTTAGAAAAGTTCTCAATGAACCTACGGTAATATCCAGCCAATCCTAAGAATGAACGAACCTCAAACGGCATTTTAGGGGCTTTCCAATTCTTAACAGCTTCAATCTTACTAGGGTCTACATGAATCCCATTACCATTTATCACATGCCCAAGAAACTGCACTTCTGTTAGCCAGAATTCATACTTAGAAAACTTAGCATACAGTTTCTCCTTTTTGAGCAGTCCCAAGACTAACCTTAAGTGTTATGCATGCTCCTCTCGAGTCTTAGAGTATATTAAGATATCGTCTATAAACATTATCACAAACTTATCAAGATAAGGCCTACAAACTCTGTTCATTAAATCCATGAATACCGCTGGTGCGTTAATCAGACCAAAGGGAATTACTGTGAACTCGAAATGTCCATGACGAGTTCTAAACGCAATCTTTGGAAAGTCATCCTCATGCACCCTCAGCTGATGGTATCCGGACCTAAAGTCTATCTTAGAGAAGTATTGTGATCCTTGAAGTTGGTCAAATAA
>BQNB010134138.1:0-18356 GCA_026074375.1 Tanacetum coccineum | reverse complement strand
TTGAACAAACCCTTGTATAATCAACACCCAAGCTTCCAAACCACCTTGAATCACCTTAGATATTACACCTAAGAACACTTGTATGCTTGTTAACTTTGTTAAAATCAAACTATGGAAACCCTAGAAATTATATATGAGCCGTGGGTTATTGTAAGAACATGAGAGAAATTTGATTAATTTTGCTAGTGAAATGTGTGTGTTAACTCTTCCTAGGACCTTCTATTTATAACCAAGGTATTAAGCTAAACCATTTGCAAAACAAGAAGTCTAGAGATGGTTTAGTGGTAAAGGTACAAAAGATGTAAGACCTCTCCTCCTCCCTAGGAGGGGGAAGGACATGGATTAGATAATTTATGGAAACTTGGTGTTTAGGGTGTACATGGTGGTTAATAACTAGTATGAAGTAACTTTAGTGGAGCATTATGATTTATTCGTTGTGTTAATTACTTGTAAACCGGCCATAAGGGTGTTTATAAGTGTAGGATGATTAAATTTTGGGTATTAGGTATAAAAGTGGGTATTTGTTTGAGTATAGATAGGCATAGGTGCTTCCGTGTATGCTTAAATGTATTTTATTACGAAACGTAAACGTTTTACATAACGTACCAAAATAAAATATAAAAAGTTATAAATTATCTTCACAATAATTATATAACACTTGCTTGATGTAAACTTTTATTTGTTTGATAGACGGTTTACGTTGAATGTTAGTTTTTAGTTTACGCGATTTAACTAAACGATCGAAAAAAATAAAAAGTGTAAAAGTTTAAAATAAATATTTGAATATTTATTGACGTAAAATGATGTGAAAATGCGGATTGTTACATGTATAAAATGACACCTCATCAATCTCAGATAAAGTGATATTTGATATCAATATGCTTTGTTCTTAAGTGCAGGACTGGATTGTTAGAGATTGCAATAGCACTTGTGTTATCACATAATATGGGTACCTTCTCATAAATGATGCCATTGTCAGTAAGTTGACTTTTCATCGAGAGAATATTGGCACAACATCTAGTAGTAGCTACATATTCAGCTTCAGCTAAAGACATAGCTACAAATTATTGCTTTTTAGCACTCCAGCACACAAGTTTGCCTCCTAGCAACTGACAAGCACCTGAAGTGCTTTTTCTGTCCATGTTGCATACAGCATAATCAGAGTTTGAGTATCCTTTTAGGTCAAAACCTGAACATTTTGAATACCATAGACCAAGACTGAAAGTACCTTTCAGGTACCTGAAAATTCTCTTTATAGCAATAAGTTGGGATTTGATTCGATTGATAGTATATATATAATACTAGGAAAATCCCAACCAATTGCCCTTAACCAAGGTAAAAAGTCAAAATTCACAAATAGAATCAATATATATCCGGAAGTTTGATTTCCCGGGTCGTTATGTCCCAACGAGGTGTGAAATTGAAAATCGAATGACGATTTGATATTTGATGTTTAAATATGACAAGATTATGATTGGTTTTTCTATTACTACAATTAAAATGCAAAAACAAGCAAAAGAAAACCTAAAACGAAAGCAAAATAGACTTAACCCTAAATACTGGTGACGTAAAACCGCGGCTAAAAACTAAATATTAATTTTAATCTAAAATGATTTTTTAACTTCTTTAATGGGTCTAGTTGACTAAAAGGAAGTTTTAAAAAAACTAGATATCAAACGGAGTTGATTCAGACTAACAACGAGTCTAAACAAGAACGAGTCTCCTCATTAATCCAAATTTTATATATAGTTCGAATCCCGTTTCTTTAAAAAATAAACTTTTTGAAAAAAAATGACCATACGGAAAAATCTAATAATTTTCCTAGGAAAACTATTTGATTAAAGAAAATTTTCAATAAAAAAAGATTTAAATTGTTTCTGACTTTTATTTTTATTTTTTTATGAATTTTTTTAAGTTTTTAATGAAAATAAATTATAAAAAACTATAAATGTTTATACAAAAATATCTCGAAAAAATTACACAAGTTAGCTAAGGTTGGCAGGATTCTATGAAAAATTAAATGGGCACAACAGCTTATTTAAATGAGTTGTAAATAAGCCTTAACAGCTTATAGGCTTAATGGGCTAAAAACGTTCCCTATTAGTTATTAATGTGTTGCTCAAGGGGATAAAGCAAAAAGACCCAAGGGGCACGTTGGTTGTGGGTGTGTGTTAAAAAGTTGAGTGGGTTCGAGTCAGGGGTTCTGAGCCGTGGCTCACCCACTGATTCCCTACTCCTTTTTTATTTATTTTTTTTGAAAATTTCTTTTTACAAACTTATTAAGGACATAAAAATAAGCACTTTCTACAACTGTGACTTTTTATGAAAGCTTATAAATAAGCTGGAAAATGAGACAAAAAAGCTGACAGAATACACTTAGCAAATAAGAAAATTTGCTTTGGCTTTTTTTTTTCGGACTGAAAAAGCGTAAAAAACGGGCCTACCTAGCTAAAAACCTTGAACTCAAACTAATGACGATAAGCAAAGCAGGCTCATAAGCAAATTGAATGGCAAAAAAAAAAAAAACAAAAAAAAAAAACAAAAAAAAAAAAAAAAAAAAAAAAAAAAAAAAAAAAACAACAAAAACCAAAACCAAAAAACAACAAATACAAAAAAACCCAACCCACCCACAACACACACACCCAACCAACCACACAAATTTTCAAAGTGCTCCATAAAAAACTTCAAAACCAAACTCAAAAAAAAAGCGCCAAATCAAACAAAACAAAAAAAAAAAAAAAAAAAGATCAAAAAGGCTTGGAAAACTAAAAAGACAACTGACAGAAAAAAAAAAGGCTACTTAAGAAACCATACAAATGGGGGGGGGGGGGGGGTCTTTGGGCTTATTTTCTAGCCCTGTAGACATAAGACTTATGGGTAATGACTTATTAAACTAAAAAGTTGGCAAAAATTCATCCAAAACAACAATCAAAAGAATTTTAAAGAAAAATAAGCAAGAAAAAGCTACTAGATAAGCTAGGACAGACAGGATTTCTAAAACAAAACCAAAGAGGCACAAAGTGGGCTTTTCTTTTTGGCTTTTTAAGTACAATAAGCAAAACAAATGGGAAATAAGCAAAGCTATATACCTAAAACACACTAATGATAAGTAAGGAACAAATGTGAGCAAATTGGATAATAAAGCCAATAAGCTTCAAAAAAGCACAAATCCAGCACCAGGGAGGTACTGAGCCAAAAAGCTAATATGAGACTTTTCTGCTTAATTTTAAGCTAACATGGGAGTCTAAAGGCTAAGTGGACTTATTATGCCTTAATTATTTACTATACGTACTCAATAGCAAATAAAAAATAATTTTGAGTTCAAATTAAGCCTTGAAAAAGCAACATGAAATAGGTTGTTCTTCTCAGCAGCTACTGAATTTTGTTGTTATGAAAAGGGTACAATGGCTTATGCAGGCTTCAATTAAGCTACCTTAATAAGCTTTAACTTAAAAAAAGTCTTCAAAGAGATTGAGTTGTTACTAAATGGAGCTTGTGCTAGAGTTTTCAGGTCCTTCTTAGAACAATTTAGCTTATCTAATTTTAAGATTAAAAAGTGGTACTTTAAAATGCCTAGGTAATTTAGAATAGCATGATAAATGAACGCAAAGCAAGGACAATTATACTTATCCTAACTGTCTTATGCACTAAAATGGACATACAAATGAGGATTTACAACTGTTTTAAGTCAATTACCAAAAGAAGCAAATTTGTAAACCAAAATTTCCACAGACTTGTTCATAGTTATAAAGATCTTGATTTTTGAGATTTAAACTATAAGAACTAAAAAAACAATTACTCTCTTTTAGGTAATTATTTAAGATAGGTAAAAACAGCCTTAATAGATACCCCAAAGAACAAAACCAAATTTCGACCTCATTTTGGCTTGGCAAAACACCCCCTTCTAACTTTTGAAAGCTTTTAAAGAGGATTTGTGGTGATTTAAGCTAGGGACTCAAACAGATTGAGCATGCATGTTTCAGCCACAAATTAAGCACAATCTAGTAGCAAATAAGGACTTAATAAGCAAATAAAATCCAACAATTTTATAAGCCTAAATTAGTCAGGTTTTAAGTAATCTTGCACAAATGATTTCTAAACTACAATACTAGAACTTTAAGCACTAAACAACATTAATAAGCATAAATAAGCAAATACAAACAAGCAAACAACACTAATAAGCAGTAAATAAGCAAATGCAAGTTAATAAGCTAAAATGAAGAAAAAGTGACTTACAAGGCCCTTTGCTCTAAACAAGGGCAAATAAGTCTTAAGAGCTTTGTCTACAAGCTCCAACTTATCAAAGATAAGCTGGTATTGTCCATAAGCCCTTCCATTTCTGGCTTATCTTCCTAATTAGCTGAGGTAATTGAGGGTGAGCTTAATTTTGGTATTTCTTGGAATTACTTAATTACTTTTTAAGGTTTTTCTGAAATTAAGTTATACAAGTTACAAAGGGCTTAAGGGAGTTTAAACAAGGCTTAAAAGAACATAAAGCTTAAGAACAAGATTATAACTTTAAAATACTTCAAACTTTTATTAACTTAAAAAAGATGCTTACACGACATTAAATTGGAAACATAAAACTGAAAAAGACTTAAATCTTTAAAAACCTGATAAACGATAAAAGAATAAAAGATTTATAGAAAAGGGATGCCTTGAAGGCTTTACATTGACACCTATTATACTAAAATATTCAAAGCTTCTTTGGCCTTTGGAAGTGTTTTGTTTCCTTTTGTGTGAGGACAAATGAGGCTGATGCTTCTGAGTGAAGTCTTCAAATCTCATTTAGCCATCAAAATCTCTTGTGCTCTTTTCTAAAACCATGGATAGCCTATGTGATTTATCTTGCGGAAAGTGTGGATTGCAATTGGCAAGGTATCATTCAACTAGGGTTTAGTGGGTTGAGGGTAAGGGTTTTATCCCTTGTGATGTTTGGGGTTGCAGGGTAAAGAGGAGGAAGGATGACCCGTGACTTGTTCTTGGGTTTTGTTTATGGGAAAATTAGTTTTGGGAAACCGGGGGGTTTGGGTTTGTACGTGGGCAAGAGAACCCTCAAGATATATTTAGTGTTGCACAAAAGGTCCTTGTAGTGATACAATCTTTTGAGTCTTGGTAAAGTTAGTCCTCCATAGTTATATGAGTTATTACCCCATGAGTCCTTTGTGATGTGAAGTTTGCTGTCTTGGCAGGATTAGCCCCTCACAAGTTTATAAGAAATCTTGCAAGGGCAGTCCTCGTGATGTAAACTTATAACTGGGCTTGGCAGATTTAGCCTTTGAAGTCTATTATACATTTTTGCGCACCTTTAAATCCTTGGAATTCAAGTTTGACTAACTTGACAACTTTAATGTCCTGAAGTTGTATTTCCTTTGACTTTGATTGACTTGTCAGTTTTTGTGGTTGATTGGCTTTGACTTTGGCTTCTTTGTCACGCTTTTTCATCTCTGTGCTCGATATTGGTTCGGTTTTAGCTTTGTTTTTGTCTTTTTCTTTAAATATCCATTTCCTGACATTACAAATTCAGAAATATACAAATACCAAGTATTTTTGGTCCGTTTTTAGTCATTTAAGTCGTTTTCATAATGGAAAAATGGTTATGTGTAAGTAAGCACATACCAAAATCCCCCATACTAAGATTATTGTCGTGTCTCACGCAATGTTTCTGAAGTAACCACTTGAGAAATCCTATGAATATCACTCCCCCTCGATAAGAACCTCAAAAAAGTGGCTAAGTGTTCGTCACGGGGAACTAAGGAATCAATTAGCTTAAACTAGTCCCTAGTTTTTCACCATTTTTTATATTGTCACTTAACTTATCCCTAATTTTTTGGTTTTTTCCTTTTTCTTTTATAAGAGAAAAAAAAAGCTAACATGTTTGACTTCCTTTATTTTATCAACACTGGGATCATACGATTATGAGAAGTACCCTATAGAATAATCTTTGGATGTATTGACGAATAAAATTCCATCGTCCCGATTTTTCACTAGTCCCACGCTAAGCGTTAAAAACGAAATCACCGATGAGTAGTACAAGTGAGATGATAACACTCATCATAACTATGACCTTGTTCATCTTTTCGCTCCCAACAATTTATTCAATTAGTGTGAATGTTCTTAATTTTGTGTTAGATTTAGATGACAATTTAGATAAGTAGTATAATTTATGTGCATAACGATATTTCTGAAAAAATTAGGGAAAAAGATCTAGATCACTCCCACAACCAGAATTTTAGATTAGTCCAGCCGGAGTTCGGACTTTTAGTGTTATAGGTTGCGACCCGCAAGAGCCTGGTTCGCAATGTAATCGGGGATACTCACCTTTTAGGCGATTTTTTCGATTTACCGTACATAAACAATACACTCAAGTAGCACGCAAACATCAAAAATTTAATGATCTCATTGGTGCGATTATTCCTAGAAATAATCTACCAACGACAACCATATAACTTTGAAGTTTTAGAGCAAGTTTATTCTTAGTTCAAAATTATACTTGGTTTAGAAAAGAAATTTAACCAGTAAATTTTCGTATTTAGTCTTTTATTGCTATACTATAATACCATCATCATTTACATGACTACAACATCGGCCACGCCTCTGACAAGATGTAGTGACTTAGTCTGACGACGGTCCTCTGCCTTATATGAAGACTTCAACATCGGCTACGCCTCTGACAAGATTAAGTAAACTGACGGAGAATTCTTTTTGATATTACTTAAGAAATGACTTTCGGCATTTATATCTCATTGGGCAATGTTTTGACGACTGCAACATCGGTTTTTTTGTGAGCCGGCAAGGAATGCTGTAACCCCTTATCAGCCCACAGTTTAATTTTTCATCATTCATTTTTCCTATTTTCATTTTTTTTTTATTGCATATATTTTGTAATAGAGAAATTTCGTTTTAGAATAAGGATACGTTGACTAAGATAAATATTTTCGTTTCGCAAGAGTTTCTTTTTAGAAAATGACGTTTTTAAAGTTCCCATCATAACATTTAAACACTTCACCAACCAAAGAAAATAAAAAAAATTAAGCGGTGTTAATAGTTTAGGTAAGATACTTCTGAGAGAAAGCGACCAAGTTACATCATATGCTTTTAAGATATCCAACTAATCAAATGTTTAGCCATTTACTTGTAAACAAACTATCATTTTTCGTTCTTCACGATTTTAAAGTCGCGGCGAATGCTAGTCTAAAGTTAAGCGAACAAGCTAAGTGCTCATACAGCTCAACCGAGTCTCAAAATTTTATTCTCATCTACCCATTAGGAAAGATCAAAAACTATGTCAAAATCATTATTTTATTCTTGAAATATTGTAAATTTTTTTCATTTTTTTGATATTTTTGCAAAAATTTGGTGGTAAAAAAGGGGATTACGTGACAACACCGGCTAAGGCAAATAAATGAAGATCCCCATACTGAACTAACCTGTCCTCTGGTTTTTTTAAAGGGGGGTACCTACATACAATCTTGGCGTTTATTAAGTGGCAAACAGATAAAAACGGTTAGTCGATTAGATTTGGATATTGGTATTCCCAAATGAAGCTGAGGATCGTAAGCTCTTATGAGCGGAGGACCAAATACCTGCTGAGTACGAGAGGCTCAATCCCGGGGAATCTGGACAAATAACCACACAAACAAGATACGCGAACTGGAAGAGGCACACCTCCTATACGTCACACAGTTAGAAAGAAAATAGAAAGAAGATAGAAGGACTAAGCATGGGTTTGCTTCCACGACGGCTTGTTTAAGGTCACTATGCTGAACGTCCCGACTTCATTGGTCCATGGGGAAGTCTGGAGATCGGACTACAATTGTGATCGTCCATCCAAAGTAGTGCTTCAAGCTTGTATGGACCATTCACTTTGACGTTTGCCCGGAGTATTGGGATAACTCGACAAGTGCATATGGAAAGACTTGGGTATACTGTGAATGGTCCAACTCCAGCGGGTCTTAAGCTTGCCTGAGAAAATCTTCAATCTAGAGTTAAAGAGGAGGACTCGATCCCCGAAGTTGAAAACGCGGTTTTTGATCTTGGAGTCATGGATTCTCTTTATTTTCTCTTTATAGATGAAAGAGTTTTCATAGATGATCCGAGCTATTTAGTCATTGAGTTGAACTTCGCGTGATCGCCGCCGGTAACTAGGTCAAAGTTTGCTGCTTTAAAGCCCAATGGCTTTCGTGCTCGAGGCTCAATCGGTAGATGAATGCCTTTCCGTACACTAGCTTGTATGGAGTCCACCCGATGGATAGTTTTGTAAGTGCGCGGAAGGCCAAAGTGCGTCATCTAGTTTATCGAAAGAGGCACGGTTTGTTTCGCCTATTGGTCCTTTCTAGATTCTTTTAAACCAGATTAGATACCTCAACATTGCCCCTTGTTTGTGGGTGATACCGATGGAGAGACGTTGAGTGACTCGTATTTAAGGGCCTCGACCTTTGCAAACTGGTCCATCTGCAAAATAGGTTCGCGATCATTATGATTGCACGAGGGGCATCCGAATCTGGCAAAGAGAGATTTAAGGAATTTTCAAACAACTCGGGCGTTGTTGGTGGGGAGCGCTTTCGCCTCAACCCATTTTGACAAGTAATCGACGGCCACGAGTATATATTTGTTTCCTCTTGAAGACGGGAACGGCCCCATGAAGTCAATGCCCCAACGTCAAAGATGTCACTAAATTGTCGATGGAATTTGAGGGCATCTCATAACGTTGTGGAAATTTTTCCTTGACGTAGCACGAGTCGCAGTAGGGTTTTTTTACCAATCGTGGGCCTCTTTGTTACAATCGCGATAGGGCAGAAGAAACGGCATCAAAGACCTTTTTTTTGGGAGTGATATTTGACCATGATGTCCCCCGTGGGATCCATTGTGCAAGCTTTGAGGATAGTCGGGAGCTTCCTTGCCGGTGCAAACGCGAGCCGGATTCACTGATGCACATATCTTAAAACACGGAAGGGGTGTCCCAAAAGTAATGTTTGACTTCTTTTGAAAGCTTTTTTTCTGCTGAGCGACTCCCATTGATCATAAAATTCCCCGCATGGTAGTTTGTAAAATCAGCAAACCACGGGGCATTATCATCACCACGAAAGGTAACCATCCCAAGTGTCTCGAGAGGAAATGTTTTTGTAATTTCCTTTTTCTCGAGCTCACTTTGACGGGGATTTTCAAGTATAGAACGGTGGTTGGCTACGAGATTTTCTGCTCCTTTTTTTTTTATCACGGATAAGGACCATCAATTCTTGGAGTCTAGCAATAAATTCCATCCGGAGCAATCTTGGCTTTCTTAGCATCCTGCTTAGCAAGCAGATACTTGAGAGTCTGACACTGGTCCGTACTACACTATATTTTAGACAGGACAAGATTATGGGCCAGAATTTCTCGCAACGCATACACTACGGCATGTCAATTCTTTTTTCCGTTGTAGTGTAATGTGCTTGAGCCTGGTCATGGTTTTTGTGCATAGTGTATTGGGCTGGAAGTGCTTGGTCTTACGTAGCCCCAGGACGGCCCCAACAGCAAAATCATTTGCATCGCACATGATTTCAAAGGCAAGTCCTAATCGGGGGCAACTAGAATTGGAGCCTGGGTCCTCACATGCAAACTTAAGGTCTCAACATGCTTGTATGCATTCCTACTCGAGAAGATAAACGGAGTTTCTTTTTCAAGGAGGTGGGTCATAGGGGGCGATTTTGGAAAAATCATTGAATTTATATCATCTGAGTAGAAACGGGCTATGACCGAGAAACTTTGAATACCCTTCAGGTAGTGGATGAGAGCAATTTTTGCAATGACAATCAACTTTCGCCTTATCAAACCTCATTCCCGGTCTTAGAAATCTTATGGGCCAAGGGACTGTTGCCTTCTTACCATAAAGTGGCACTTTACTTTTACAATTTAGCACAAGATTGGTGTATCACACTTTGGAGCATTTTGTTAACTGGCACGCAAGAGGAGAAGCAATCAACGAAAAGACCGAGAAATAATCCATGAAGATTCCATGGTTTTTCAATCATATCGTTGAAAGATGAAACCATACACTTTGGACGTGACCGGTGCATTGATAACCCAAAAGGACATGCGACGATCAGGCAATTTGTTATAAGTACAGGTGACGGTAGTTTTTTCTTGCTCAAGGTGGGTCAATCGGGATCTTGAAAATAGCCAGAGAATCTCAAAAAGCTAATAGTACTCATTCCGGCTAACCTTTCAAGCTCTGATCCTTAACATGGCAACGGGAAATGGTCTTTACGAGTTACATCGTTGAGTTTTCGGTAGTCGATGCAAACTCGCCATCCCGTAACCAACCTAGTAGGTATTAACTCATTTTCTTCATTTTTTTACCTTCTGTTCTGCTCCCTTTTTAGGGACACATGAACCGGGCCTTACCTAGGGACTGTCAGAGATCAGGGTCAAGTAACCCATAGCATAAGAAGTTTGATAACTTCTTGTTATTGACCTATGGATTTTAGGGTTAACCCTTCTCTGATTTTGATTGAAATAGGGTTTGGCATTTTCTCCATCAAATCTTATGGGTTGCTAAAACTGTGGATCTATCCTGCTTTAATATCAGAAATTTTTCAAGCTATGGCATGTTTATGTGATTAAGACCCTTGATCAGGGCGGTGGTTTTATCTTATCTTTTAAGTTTTAGCTATTATGGATGGGTAATTTGTCATCCACACCCGAACGATACTCAAGTGGGATGGTAAGTCTTTGAGATCTAGGTCGGGAGTGATCTTTCACATGAAGATTTAATCTTTTCGGCACAGTAATTATTTCACAAACTGGTGACGGGGGAGATTTGGGTCATATTGATCACACCTTAACATTTCTCAAGGTAAAATAGTATCTCTACAGAATCATACGATGCCGTCAACACCAGTGGTATGAAACTCACCGTGTTCAAGAAAATGCATCGATCTCTTCCATTTGAAATCACTTTTCCGAAAGAGGAAGTGACCGATGTGAGAGCGAAGAATCGATCATAATGTCTGAAGGGGAAGTAGGATTAGCCACTTTCAAGTACATTATTGAATTATTTTCAACAAGCAATGTCAATAAGATCGACTCGGTTAAAACCGATTTCAATGATATTGTAGGAGAAAGTCTTAGTATCACCAACTTTGAAGGTTACGGATTGGTCATCATGTCTAAGGGTCATTTATTCACCGTGAACATCTATCAAGGTACGTGCCGTTCTCAAGAAAGGTCTTCTAGAATTAGGGAACACGAGGATCGACAACGTAATCAACGGACCACAAAATAGACAGGAACGAACGAACGTTCAACTTTCACGAAAACATCCTCGGCGATGCCGGTTGGAGTAGAAATCGTTCGGTCGGCAAGTTCAAGTATCATTCGGGTTTTGGTCAAAGCTGGGAGATTTAGTTCTTTCCAAATGGAGAGAGGCATTAGGTTGATGCTTGCACCGAGATCGGCCAAGGCTAAGCATTTCATTCATCTCCGGAAAATCCCACAGAATATAAGAAATTTACGGGGTCTCCAAGTTTTCAGAAAACTTTTTTAGGATAACGACAACGATTCCGCCCCGTTATACCAGCGCTATTCTCATTTAGGTTGTCTTTTATAAACTCATTATCTTATCTTTGTCATTGAGGAGTTTTCTAAACATTGGTGCAAATTTGGGCATGTGTATGAGAGCGTCCGCGAAACTTAGCTCAAAATGAAGATTCCGAAAAATCTCTATAAATTATAAAGCTAGAAGTTCGTCTTTTTTCCAGAGCTTTTCTTTGTTGGCCCTTGCTGTATTAAGGCAATGTTGGTTTTAGTTTTTGAAGAAACAACGGGCTCACACATTTGGTCATTTATTTGGAACACGGAGTTTGGATGTTTTTGGTGCATGGTCTGACCGTCTCCTTTGTTACCCGGTCTCATTTTTTATCTCCTTAGGAAGAGAAAGAAATGGAGGGTGGAATTTGACGGTTCAATTATAGGAAACACCACTTTGGGTAGACTAGGATTGCTTTTCACTCCACCTTTCGGGTTAGCAATGGTGTTGCTTGGAAGAGAACCCGAGCTCGAGGAGAAGCAGGTCATTATTTATCATGAATTTGGTAAGCTCAGTGTCCATTTTTTATTTTTATATTGGTCATTGGGCTTTGATGTTTTGCTCACACGCATCGTTAGGCTCTTTGACGTAGGCTTTCAAAATCAGCCTTGACACACCACATGTGCCTGAGGAGCTTGAGCTAGTAAGAAGGAGCTGGTAAGCTGGGGTGGTTTGAATAATGGGGGTCGAAAAATTAGGCCCTGGTTGTAGTTATTCCCCCGATTTTGGTTGTACCAGTTTTGATTATTTCCTTGGTTTTGAATGGGAGGAAAACCGTAGTCGAGAATAGAGTACGAACTTGCTTTGCAATCTCGTAAAGGTCGGTAACCGGTATTCCCTTGGTTGTAGTTAACTGCGACGGCTTGTGACATGTACTCTTGAATATTGTCACGATAAACGTTGCCATCGGTGGCGCAATTTCGGTGAGAATGAGCACCACCACAGTTACACAACTTTCCTCGACCGCTTTTACGGTAGCGGAGCGCTATGGATTGGTTTTTCTTATCTCAAGAAGCAATGCTTTACATGTCTTTAAGTTAGCAACTCGGGTGGAAATACAGGGGTAGTAGTGTGAGCTCGTACTCACTTATGACAAACAATGGCCTTGCTTCGTGATTGACGAACTTTGGACTTGCTCGATGATTTTTAGGCTTCCGAGGCATTTTATCCAGACAAGTTACTCACTGCGGGGCGTTCAATGAATCTTGATCATTCGAGTTCAAGGCATATGAATGTATTATGTGATGGCAATTCAGAAAAACCCATGATAGGGTGGCATGCCTAAGACGATCATTGAATCGTACCCATGAAGGCCATTCATAAAACGATTCGTCAAATCTTTGTTGAACCTCCTGTGATATATTACGAAGATTTGTCGTCTAGTTTCTTAGAGGGAGGGGGAAAAAAAATTGGTTGATGAATTTCGGTAACAAGATCATCCAAGGTAAAATCGATGAGGGGGTTCTTTTTTCAAGCCACCTAAGGGTGGGATGCCCCCTCGAGGGAAATGGGGGAAAAGAGTAAGCTTAACCGACGTATCGGGAGATACTCTAGACCTTCCATTTTGGGATCTTTTCATCGAGAAGTGATCTTGTTGAAATATCGAATGTGAGCATGCGGATCCTCCTTGTCATGTCCAAAAAATTGTTTATTTTGAACAAGAGTAAGCAAACTATTCTTGAGCTCAAAATTGTCCGCGGTGATTGCGGGAACAACGATTGCCTCTGGAACCCTCGGTGGGTGCTAGGAGCAATTTCCGGCCATAGTACGATGATGGACATCGTAATACGGGAGGATTGGGAGTTCTTGAATATTAGGTTTCTCATGTCAAATGTTCAACCAAAAGTCTGGTGTGATATTGTTGTTGTCGACGTCTACGGGATTGAGAACGTAGTGGCTAAAATTAACTAACATGATGAAAATTTATACTAAATTTTTTTTTGGTTTTTATACATATCTTTAAATTTTATTTTTTAAACGGACAACGAGATAGGACAAGCTTCAACAAATATTCGATTACTTCCCCGGTTAAGCTTTTAAAAAGTTAAACGCATCAGGTGAGCGGAGTGAGGTGAAGGAAAGCACCATGGTACTTGTTAGAATCTTTCTCTTTCGGGTCGTAGTTCTCGGACCCAACCCGCCCTATACCACTTAAATAGCTTGTTTAACTTATAAGGTGAGCGTACTCGTAAGTGACACAAATGAAAAGTTTTTGAATCTTTTGTTGTGGGTATTATGTATGGTTAATACATCAATGGAAAGTATCTATATGGTTGGCTGTTCTTTTTACCAACTTGGTGATGATTTTCTTTATTATTTCTTTTTATGGATTTTTTTAATTTTTTTGTATTTATATGATCTTATACTTAATGAAAAGAAAATGAAAACTATTTTTGTACCTTTTTATATTTTTATAAAAATAGAAGAAATATTCCAATTCATAACACAAATTGTCAACGTTACGGATAATCGTTCACGCCTCCCGGCACGGCGCCAAAACTTGATTCGAATTGTAGTATATATTAATACATAGGCACATGCAAATCCAACCAATTGCCCTTGACCAAGGCAAAGAGTTAAAATTCACCAAATACGAATCAATATATATCCGGAAGTTTGATTTCCCAGGTCGTTATGTCCCAACGAGGTGTGCAATTGAAAATCGAATGAGAAGATGTAATCGATGTTTGAATTGAATGAGGATATGATTGGTTTTCTATTACTACAAGTCTTTAAAAAATGAACTTTTGAAAAATTGACCCTACGAAAGCTTTAATATTTTTCCTAGAAACTATTTGATAAAAGAAAATTTAAAATTTTTTATATATTTTTTTGACTTTTTATGTATTTTTTATGAATTTTCTAAGTTCTTAATGAAAATTAAATCTAAAAAATACTAAATTATTTTTAAAACTTATGAAAAAAATTAGGAAAATTAGCTGAGACTAATACTGTCCTAGGAAAAATAAGCTGTCCCCAACAGCTTATCCCAATAAGCTGTTAAAAAACAAAACAGCTTATTGGGCGTAAAGGGCCAAAAAGCCCTTAAGTAATATATAAACCAACACTCTACCGGATGAGCTATTATAGCAAAGCGGTAGAGTGTGTGGGGTTATAAGGGTTGATGAGTGTTGAGGTCTTGGGTTCGAGCCCAGGCTCCCCGAGATTTCCACTGTCCCCTTTTTTTTTCAAAAATTCAAAAAGCAAAGTTGTTAATGACTTAAAATAAGCACTTTTAAAACTTGGAATTTTTCATGAAAACTTATGAATAAGCTAAAACAGCTTAAAACTTGACAGCTTATACTTTTTTTGGCTTTTTAAGACTTAAACAAAAATAAAAAAGGAAAATAAGCACTAAACTACTCTAAATAAGCAAACAGATGCTATTCTAAACCTAATAAGCAAAATGAAACATGAATAAGCTGAAATTAAGCTAAGAAAGACTGAATAAGCAATAAAAGGCTTAAAAACTAAAAAATTCTAAACTAACTAGGCAAATAAGCTAAAATAAGCTACAATAAGCTAAATTTAACTAAAATAAGCATAAACTAACCTAGACTATGCTAATAAGCACAATGGAATGAAAAATAAGCTAAGAAATCCAAATATGCTATCTGACATAGAAAATTTATGCAAAACAGACAAACAGGCCACTTTGGGCTTAATTTTAAGCCACCAAACAGACACTTGAGGCTTTTCAACTTATAAAGTCTAAAAGCTTGACTGAAAATCTATACAAATCAAGATTCAAAAACAATTTTGAAAGAAAAATAAGCTAAAAAAAAGCTACTAGAAAAAGCTAGGACAGACAGACTTCTAAAATAACCAAGAGGCACAAAGGGGCTTTTCTTTTTGGCTTTTTAAGTGCAATAAGCAAAACAAATAGGAAATAATCAAAGCTAGATACCTAAACACACCTAATGATAAAGTAGGAACAAAAGTGAGCAAATTAGATAAGCCAATAAGCTCAAAAAAGCAATCTCAGCACCAGGGGAGGTACTAAGCCAAAAAACCTAAGATGGGCTTTTCTAGCTTAATTTTAAGCTGGTAAATAGATTCCAAAGCCCAAATGGCTCATACCCATAAAAAGCCCTTACAACAAGCTAGCCTTATCAGCAAGAAAACTTAATTTGAACTACAAATAAGCTAGAAAAAAGGGGCTGAATTGAGCTTAACAAGAGAAAGGCTAAAAACAAGGCCACAAAAACACTAAACTTTGCAAATAAGCTTAAATAAGCTTAAATTAAGCTAAACTAAGTTCTAACTTCCCTAATACGCTAAACAAAACATTAATAAGCTAAAAAGACAGAACATTAAGCTAAAATAAGCAAGATAAGCAAAATGGGTCAAATGGGGCACACACTGTCAAACAAACTGCCCTCTAGGTGGCTTTTTGGGCTTAAAAATAAGCAAGTAGATGGATCCTCATGGTGATCTAAGCTGAAAACAGATGGAGTATTAAGCTCAAGGAACAATTATCAATACTCAAAATGGAGTTTGATATTCTGGATAAGCCAAAATAAGCACAAGTAAAAGCTGTTTCTTCATTTTTTTTTTAAACACTTAACTAAATATGCAGATTTTTACCTAAACTCTAAACCATACTGTCCCCCTATAATGCACCTTTGCTACAACACTCTAACACTCAATTGAGACTCAAAATGTACAAAATTAAGCCATCAAGCATGGCTTATCCAAATAAGCAGTTTAACTTGGATTTAAAAGTCAAATTTTAAGTAGCACTTAGGAAAACTTGTAAAACTAAGCTTAAGGCTTTCAAACAGCTTAAAAACAGCTTATACAAGCTTAAATGAGCTCTTGAATTTGGATTTTTCAAAACCTTAAGGGTTTTTGACAGCAATAAGCCAAAAACTTATGTTGTGCCAAACACCCCTTTAACAATCTAAAATCAAATTTACGGCTTATAACTTGATTTTTAAAACTTAGACTTCAAAGACCAGATGTTCAATGGCTTATTTAGAGACTGATGAACAAATTTAAACACTTATATAAGCCAGAATTAAGCTCAAACAGCTTATGCATTTTTCAAAGCCATATAAGACAGTTAATAAGAAATATTTGCACAAAAGATTTTTAAACTATACTAAGGCATAAATAAGCATTAAATTTCATATTTAAGCAACAATAAGCAAATACAAACAAGAAATAAGCAAGAATAAGCACTTGAATAGTAAATAAGCTAAAAAATGGAAAAATGAAGACTTACAATGCCCTTGCTTAAACAGGGCAAACAAGCTTATAACTAAGCAATTCTACAAGCTCTAGCTTGTCAAAGACAAGCTAGTAAAGTCCATAAGCCCATCCAAGTTTGGCTTATCATCCAAAAATCAGCTGTGGTATTTTTGAGGGTGAATTCTTTTTGTGAATTTTTTGAAGTTTTTAATATATAAATAAAACAGGTTACTTATATGTTTATATAAGAGCTTAATTCAGATTAATGAGGGTTTTTAACAAAGGAACAACAAGGATTTAAGATTTTACTTAAAACTTCAAATTTTCATTAAAACTCAAAACAAAATTACAAGACTTGGAAATTGAAATTGCAATAAGCTGAAAGTTTAACTAAGATAAAAAAAAGAAAAGGGATGCCTTTGAAGGCTTACATTGACACCTATTTATACTAAAATCTTCAAAGCTTAAGCCTTTGAAGTGTGTTTCTTTTGTGAGACAAACTGAGGCTGTGCTTCTTGAGTGAAGTCTTCAAAATCATCTTAGCCCTTCAAACTCTCTTGTGCTTTTTCTAAAAACCATGGAAGCCGTTGGATTTATCTTGGGAAAGTGTGGGATTGCCAACTTGGCAAGGTGTCATACAACTTCTCTTCAAGACTTGGTCTTCCAGGATGTGTTTCTTTTGTGAGAGGCTTGAAGCTTCAATCTTGGCCATTGATATCCCTTGTGCTTCTTTGATTTCATGGCAGTCGTTGGATTGTTCTTGGGTAACAGGGGAAAGGTTTAGAGACTTGCCAACTTTGGTCCCTCAAAGATATAAGTACTATTGCAAATCAAGTCTTTGTGTGGTAAAATTTATGAGGGGTTCGCAAAAACAGCCCCTCGTTGTTATATGAATTATTACATGCATGGTCCTTGTGGTGATACAACTTTAGGGGTTTGGCAGAATCAACCCTAAAGTTATATTTCACTTAAATTGCATTTCTGCAACTTTATGATTTGGCATTTATGGTCCCTCAAGTTTGTATTTTTCTGATTCAGCTTCTCGGAGTTGACTTTGACTTTGACTTGACTTTGTCGGGGTTGATTTGGATTTGGCTTTTTGACTTTGACTGTTTCTTCACGTTCTTTTCATTCTCGTGCTTGGTTTTGTCGTTTTTAGCTTTGTTTTTGTCCTTTTCTTGAATATTCGTTTCCTGCACAATACAAATGCAAAACATACAAATACAATGTATTTTTGGTACGTTTTTAGTCATTTAAGTCCATTTTTAATGGAAAATGGTATGTGTAATTAAGCACATACCAGTTATAAATAGATCTATTGGGACTAATTATCCCTATCTGGGTAAGTAGCACTTACTATCCACGAGGCACCCGAATAGATGAATATATGCCATGTCAGACGTCGTTAGGTGATCTTGGTCAGATACCTGTAGGGCAAAAATTTCAATTGGCATATTATATGCAACGTAAATACCTTTTATGTGAAGTTGTATCTGTTATAAGTGTCGCATATGTTTTGAAATCTTGTAGTCCACTATAACTACGTTTGAATTAAACCTATGGATTCACCAACTTTATGTTGACGTTTTAAGCA